>MU745452.1:41002-94164 GCA_026770625.1 Nicotiana glauca
AGCTCAATGAAATAATAATACTACAAAGACAGAACAGAAACGCAGAGTAAACACAGCTAAATTGCAACAAGAATGCCAACGAGGGTCTCCCAGGATACCGTCCTGTAGCCCTTTCCTCAACTGTCCAATGGATCTCTCGGGATACCGTCCCGTCGTCCAACTCTCATATCAATATCAAAGAATATCCCGGGATACCGTCCCGTAGTCTAATCATCAGTGTACAGGGGATCTCCAGGGATACCGTTCCGTAGTCCCAAAATAAAAGTGCTGGGGGATCTCCCGGGATACCATCCCGTAGTCCCAAAATAAAGTGTTGGGGATCTCCCGGGATACCGTCCCGTAGTCCCAAAATAAAAGTGATGGGGGATCTCCCGGGATACCGTCCCGTAGTCCCAAAATAAAAGTGCAGGGGGGGTCTCCCGGGAATCGAACCCGTAGTCCCAAAGTAAACAAACAAGAGGGGGGGGGAGCTCCCGGAATCCCACATCCGTAGTCCCAATGTAAATGCGCAACCAAAATCAGAGAAATATTCAGAAATTGAAGTACAACAATACAAGGCAACAAATAATACTGGCCTAACATGCTCCACGTAATCACAGTTAAGGCAATTTAAGCAATTAGGCAATTTGGATCAATTAGACATGCTCTTCTACACTAGCACAGGCTATAATAGCAAGTAGGATAAAGCCAATATGAAAGAAAATCCAGTTCAAGTATTTAAGTAAAAATTCGGGTTTTAACAATTAGCTCAAGTACGTGCTCGTCACCTCACGTACAAGGCATCCAATTAAGAATTATCACATCCTAAGGGACGAAGTCCCCCACACAAGGTTAGGCAAGCCACTTACCTCGAACCGGTGCAAAATCAACTAAGGAACGATGCCTTTGCCATGAGTATTCGACTCCAAATGGCCCAAATCTATTCAATACAATTGCATATCATAAATAATATTGTAAACAACTGATTCCACTTTTAAAATTAAAGCTGGGGCGCAAAAATAGGTAAAATGACCAAAATGCCCCTCCAACCAATGTCTCGGAATCGAATAATTTTTACATTTTCAGAATCCTCGTACTCTCACGAGTCTAACCATATAAAAATCTCCCAAATCGGAGGTCAAATGCCCACTCAAAATTACATAATTAAATCTAAGAAGTTTCACCCATTTTTCCCAATTTTTGACCTTGAATTTGAATTCTAATGGTTGATTTAACTAGGAAATGATGAAATATAACTAGAAAGGATCAAAGCAACATTACCTAATGATCTTCTCTTCAAAACCCACTTAAAATCGCCTTCTCCCGAGCTCTCAATTGATTTTTCCAAATTTGAAATAAACCCTCGGATTTTTCCCCTTTTCAGAACAGTGGTTTCCGCTTTTGCAGCCCAGGGACCGCTTCTGCTGTCCAGATTTTGCAGAAGAATCAACCGTTTTTGCGGTTCAACTAATGGGACCAAAGTCCGCTTCTGCGGACCAGTAACCGCATTTGCGGTTCCGCTTATGCGGAAAGGAGACCGCTTCTGCGGTTCTCCTGAGGTGGGGCCAATTCCGCTTATGCGATGACATAGCCGCTTATGTGGCGCCGCTTCTGCAGTTCCCAAGCCGCAGAAGCGGAGATACCAGAAGAAATAATATTAGCTGCAACCAAACTTAGAAATTTAACCCGTTAGCCATCCGAAATCATCCCGAGGCCCCCGGGACCTCAACCAAAAGCATCAATACCACCTGATACCTTATTCGAACTTGTACCAATCCTCAAAACATCTCAAACAACACCGAAAACCCAATTAAATCAAGGATTCAAGCCTAAGAACTTCAAATTGATCCAAAATACGCTTTCGATTGAAAACCTAACCCAACCTCATCCGAACGACCTAAAATTTTGCACACACATCCCAAATGACATGACGGAGCTACAGCAACTTCCAGAATTCAAATCCGACCCTCGGATCAAACACTCACTATCAGACCGGAAACTTCAAAAATTCAAACTTTGGCATTTCAAGACTAAATGAGTTACTGACCTCCAAATTACATTTCGAACATGTTCCCAACCCCGAAATCACCTAACGAAGCTAACAGAACCATCGGATTTCCATTCCGAGGTCATCTTCACACTGTTCCGACTACGGACCATTTTTCAACTCTTGAGCTCTCATTTAGGGACTAAGTGTCCCAAAATAATACGAATCCTAATACCGAACATCCCGGCAAGCCAAAATAGCAGAAATGAGCTGAGGGAAAGCAGTTAATGGGGGATCGGGGCGTAAATTCTAAAAACGACCGGCCGGGTCATTACAGTTTCACAACACAACTGTAAGATCAAAAGTTATCATTACATAAATAAATAAGCTCCTGTATGTGTTTGAGGAACAATAACTTCATTATTATGATCTTAAGTGGATAAAAATAGCGAGCAACTCATGAAATCAAAATAGACAACCATAACCAAGCACTTCCTACATGCACAGTAAGGCATTTTTATGTACAATAAGCTTATATTTCCAGTGCTAGTGCTATTTAGTTCAAGCATACTTAAATACTATAGAAAAAATTATAGGAAGTTGTTCCATCTTCGAGCACATCACTGGCACTCCTAATTCATCATTTTCTATAAGTATCCAACTGTCAAGACCCCAACCTGGTCGTGATGGCGCCCAACACACTACTAGTCAAGCCCGACCTTGTTAACACAATACCCACAAACTTAGATAGATTTCAACAGTGATAACACAATATAATATGAATCTGAATTTACTGAAAAGTGCGAAAATAACAAAATATATGAAATAATCCCACTAGGACTCGGTGTCACGAATATAAGCCTCTAGAATACATAATGTCGTACCAATACAAAGTCTGTCTAAGCTGAAAGTGCATAAAATAAGAGATAGGAATGGAAGGGAGAAGGTCAATGGCTGCGAACGCCGTGCAGCTACCTTGACACTCCCGGAAAGCTGTATCTGCTGAACTGCTGGATCTACTCAGCATGTGACTGCTCTGGATCTGCACACAAGGTGCAGGGAGTAAAGTCAGTACTCCGACCCAGTGAGTAATACAAATAAATACAGTTCGAAGATAAGAAAACACAGAAAATACACAAGGTAAGCTAAAAATCCAATGATACAGTAATANTGAAGGGGCTCCTACAGCCCAAGCGCAATATACTGGTCAGTCAATATTACCTGACCGATCAGCCAATGTTACCTTACCAATTTATATCATACAGTGCCATTGTTACCACTGTTTCAAGTCACATCATACAGTGTCATTGTTACCACTATTTCAAGTCACTGCTGCAACGCGCAGCCCGATCCATGCTCAGTCCAAAAAACATTATGAAACAGTAATCCTCAGCCCGAAATATCATTTAAGAAGTCATTTGAGTTTTCACAACTTAGAAATGTGGCTGAGTTTGCAAAAATAGTATAAAAACTTTGTACTGAGACCAAATGATATGCAAATGCATGCATGAACAGAAATACCAATCCCCGAAGGAGTCTACAAGTCGGCACAAGGCCCCAAACATGGCAACAAGCCCAATGAATATCAATAAGGTATGTGCATCAGTCACCAATCTAGTAGGAATATCACACGGGATGGATCAAGTCACAATCCCCCAATAGAAACCGACCCCGCACTCGTCATGGAGTGCTTGTCATGCCTCAATATAGCGTTACGATGTGAAAGTCTGGGGTTTCAAACCCTCAACACAGCATTTACAAGCATTACTCACCTCTAGCCAGCTGAAGACTAGCCCACAATGCCCTTTCCTCTCAAATCGACCTCCTCACGCGTCGAATCTAGCCAAAACCACAACGAATACATTACAATAGGCTAAGGGAATATAACCCAATCGAAAAGACTCAAAAAATATCGAAAATCGCAAAATTAGCAAAACCCGAGTCCCGGGCCCACTTCTCAAAATCCAGAAAATTTTACACGAAAATGTTCCCTATCTCGCCACGAGTCTATACATATAAAATTCATCAAAATCGGAGCTCAAATGGGCCATCAAATCCCAAATTTTTATTTCAAAAACCAAGCCCTACTTCTTCCAATTTTTACCCAAATTTCCGAGAATTTAAGGTTGTTTCTTCTGTAAAATGATGTTTCTAAGTCATGAGACTCACCTCCAATCAATTCCCGTCGAAACCCCCTTTAATCTCGACCAAAAAGCTCCCAAGGTGTTCAAAAATGGAGGAAAAATAAATAGGCTCGCTGATGAAATTTCATTAAAAAGCCTTGTGTCCAGATGAAATTCCTTCTATGCGAACGCGAGGGTCCTCTCGCATTCGCGATGATGAAATTTCGCTCGACCAAAATTTCCTCTTCGCGAACGCGCCTGCACAACTGCGAAATGCAAAGCTCCAGGCCCTAGACCCTACGCGAACGCGTCTCTTACCTACGCGAACGCGAAGCACTGCCAGGCGACCTTCCGCGAACTCGAGCCGTTAAACGCGAACGCGAAGGCCAACTTTGCCTGCCCTCACATTTCCTCTAAGCGTTCGCGACATCACCCACGCGAATGCGAAGAGCATTCCTCTGCAACACCAACAGCTGAAAATCTGCTATCTTCTAAGGCCAAATTTGGTTTGTTTAATCACTCGAAATCACCCCGAGGCCTTCGGGACATCAACCAAAAGCACCAACACGCCCTAAAACCTTATTCAAACTTGTTCCAATCCTAAAAACATATCCAACAACACAAAAATCATCAAATCACAACGGATTCAAGCCTAAGTTAAACTTCCGAAACTCGCATTCGATCAAAAACCCGACCTAAACACCTCCGAATCAACTGAAAGTTTGCACACACATCCAAAATCACCTAGCGAAGCTACTGAAACTCTCAGAATTCCATTCCGACCCTCGGATCAAAATCTCGCATACCAACCGGATTTCGCCAAAATCCTAACTTCACCAAAATAGGTTAACTTCTACACCGAGCCTCCAAATTCACTTCCGATTACTCTCCTAGGCCTTAAATAATCCCCCGAAACTAACCGAATCATCGAAAATCCATTCCGAGCCCTCTAAATCACAAGTCAACATCCGGTTGACTATTCCAAACCAAACTTTCCCTAAAGAGACTAATTGTCTCATTTCCAACCAAACTCTATCCGAATTACTTCAAATTCACCAAACACATATAATGAAACATGTAGAGGCATAAAATAGGGAAAATGGGACGGAAATACATGAGACGATGGGTCGGGTCATCACACCTCCCCAACTAAAACAAACGCTCGTCTCGAGCGGGTCTAGAAACACACCTGAAGTCTCAAATAGATGCGGGTATCTGCTCCGCATCTCCTGCTCGGTCTCCCAGGTAGCCTCCTCCACGGGCCGACCTCTCCACTGCACCTTCACCGAAGTTATATCCTTTGACCTCAATTTCCGAACCTGATGACCCAAAATAGCCACTGGCTCCACATCATAAGTCAAATCGTCCTCCAACTGAACCGTGCTGAAATCCAATACATGAGACGGGTCCCCAACATACTTTAGGAGCATGGAAACATGGAATACCGGATGAACGCCCGACAAGCTGGGTGGGAAAGCAAGCATATAGGCTACCTCCCCAATCCTTCTAAGCACCTCAAAAGGTCCGATGAACCTCGGACTCAGCTTCCCTTTCTTCCCGAACCGCATGACGCCCTTTATAGGCGAAACCTTCAGCAAGACCTTCTGCCCACCATATAAGATACATCTCGGACCTTCCGGTTCGCATAACTCTTCTGACGTGACTAAGCTGTATGAAGTCTCTCCTGAATCACCTTCACCTTCTCTAAGGCATCCTAGACCAAATCTATCCCTAACAACCTAGCCTCGCCGGGCTCGAACCAACCGACTGGAGATCTACACCGCCTACCATACAAGGCCTCATACGGTGCCATCTGAATACTAGACTGATAGCTGTTGTTGTAGGCAAACTCTGCAAGAGGTAGAAACTCATCCTAAGAACCTCCGAAATCGATCACATAGGCACGCACCATATCCTCCAGTATCTGAATGGTACGCTCGGACTGTCCATCCGTCTGATGATGAAATGCTGAACTCAGCTCCACCTGAGTACCCAACTCGTGCTGAAAAGTCCTCCAAAATTGAGAAGTGAACTGAGTACCTCTATCTGATACAATAGAAACCGGAACACCATGCAACCGAATGATCTCTCGAATAAAGATCCCTGCCAGCCGCTCCGAAGAATATGTGGTACACACTGGAGTGAAATGCGCGGACTTGGTCAGTCGATCCACAATGACCCAAATCGAATAGAACTTCTTCAAAGTCCGAGTAAGACCACTCACAAAATCTATAGTAACTCTCTCCCATTTCCACTCAGGAATAACCATCTGCTGAAGCAAACCACCCGGTCTCTGATGCTCATATTTCGCCTGCTGACAGTTGAGACACCGAGCCACAAATCCCACAATGTCTTTCTTCATTCTCCTCCACCAGTAATGTTGTCTCAAGTCCTGGTACATCTTCGCGGCACCTGGATGGATGGAATACCGGGGGCTGTGGGCCTCCTCAAGTATCAAATCTCTAAGACCATCCACTTTGGGCACACAAATCCGGCCCTGTATCCTCAACACACCATCATCACCTATAGTCACATCTCTAGCATCTCCGTACTGAACTCTGTCCTTGAGGACAAGCAAATGCGGATCATCATACTGGCGCTCTCTGATGCGATCATATAAGGAAGACCGAGAAACCACGCAAGCCAATACCCTACTGGGCTCTGAAATATCTAACCGAACCAATAGATTGGCCAAAGCCTGAACATCAACTGCAAAGGGCCTTTCCCCAACTGGAATGTGCACCAAGCTACCCATACTCACCGCCTTTCGGCTCAAACCATCGGCCACCACATTGGCCTTTCCCGGATGATACAAAATGGTAATATCATAGTCCTTAAGCAACTCAAGCCACCTCCGCTGCCTCAAATTGAGATCCTTCTGTTTGAACAAATGTTGAAGACTGCGATGATCGGTGAATACCTCGCAAGATACTCCATATAAATAGTGCCTCCAAATCTTCAAGGCATGAACTATGGCAGCCAACTCTAAGTCATGAACAGGGTAGTTCTTCTCATAGGGCTTCAACTGCCGAGAAGCATGAGCAATCACTCTACCCTCCTGCATCAATACATAGCCAATCCCGACTCCCAAAGCATCACAATAAACGGTGTAAGAACCTGAAGCTGACGGCAAGACTAATACTGGAGTTGTTGTCAAAGCTGTCTTGACCTTCTGAAAGCTCTCCTCGCACTCATCCGACCATACAAATGGTGCACCCTTCTACGTCAACTTGGTCAAGGGCGAGGCAATAGATGAGAAACCTTGAACAAATCGGCGATAATAACCCGCCAAACCGAGGAAGCTACGAATCTCTATGGCCGAGGACAGTCTAGGCCAACTCTGAACCGCCTCAATCTTCTTTGGATCAACCTGAATACCATCACTGGACACTACGTGTCCCAAGAAAGCCACGGAACCAAGCCAGAACTTACACTTGGAGAACTTTGCATAAAGCTTCTCCTCCCTCAATCTCTGTAATACTACTCTCAAATGCTGAGCATGCTCCTCCTGGCTACGCGAGTACACCAGGATGTCATCAATAAACAGAATCACAAATGAATCCAGATACGGCCGAAACACGCTCTTTATCAAATGCATGAACGCAGTTGGGGCATTAGTCAGCCCAAAAGACATAACTAGAAACTCATAATGCCCATATCTCGTCCTGAAAGCTGTCTTCATAATATTAGAATCCCTTATCTTCAGCTGGTGATAGCCCGAATGGAGATCAATCTTAGAAAACACCCTCGCTCCCTGAAGCTGGTCGAATAAATCATCGATGGGAGGTAGGGGATACTTGTTCTTCACTGTTACTTTGTTCAACTGCCTGTAATCAATGCACATTCTCATTGTGCCATATTTCTTCTTCACAAATAACACAGGTGCACCCCACGGTGACACACTCGGCCGAATAAACCCCTTTTCTAGGAGTTCTTGAAGCTGAACCTTCAATTCTTTTTACTCCGCTGGTGCCATACGATACGGCGAAATGGAAATAGGCTTGGTTCCCGGCACCAGGTCAATACCAAAATCAATGTCCCTGTCTGGGGACATACCCGGCAGGTTTGCGGGAAATACATCAGGGAAATCCCTTATAACGGGAACAGTATCTATACTGGGAGCCTCAGCTCCAAAATCACTCACGAAGGCCAAATACGATAGACAACCCTTCCCAACCATGCGCTGGGCCTTCAAGAAAGATATAACCCTGCTAGGGACATAATCAGTCATACCACGCCACTCGATCCTCGGAACACCCGGCATAGCCAAGGTGACTGTCTTTGCATGACAGTCCAGAATATCATGACACAGAGATAACCAGTCCATTCCCAGAATAACATCAAAGTCTACTATGCTCAAAAGAAATAAATCAACTTGGGTCTCAAGACCCCCAATAGTAACAAGACAGGACCGATACACATGGTTCACAACAATAGTATCACCCACTGGGGTAGATACATGCACAGGTAAAGCAAGACACCTTCGGGTCGCACCCAAATGATGAGCAAAATATGATGACACATAAGAATAGGTAGAACCGGGATCAAACAAAATAGAGGCATCCCTGTGGTACACTGAAATAATACCTGTGATAATAGCATCTGAAGCAATGGCATCCCTCCTGTCTAGAAGAGCATAGAACCGAGCCTGACCACCGCCAGTCCGGCCCCCACCCCTGGGGTGGCCTCTGGCTACCTGGCCTCCACCCCTAGCTGACTGAGTGGGTGCTGATGAAACAGGAGCAGAAGATGAGGGCTGATCCCTCTGCTGAGACTGACTGCCACGAAGTCGAGGACAATGCCTCTTCATGTGACCAAACTCGCCGCACTCGAAGCAACTACCACGTGCTGGAGAAGGGGACTGAAGGGAACCCCTAGCACTAGAATGACCAGCTGATGTGCTATGCGCAGAAGAACCCTGAGCTGAAGGGGCATATGATGAACTCTGAGCTCGGAGGGCACTAAGTGAAAACTGGCCCTGCTAGAACCCCTGATGACCACGGCCTGAAGACACCTCACGCTATTCAGGACGAGCCGACTGATGAGGCCTGAAAGAACGACCTCTGCTCTGCTGACCCTGGCCCCTAGACGGAGCACCACTGAAGCTACCCGATCCTCGAGGCCTCTTGGCCTCCCTCTCCTCTCTCTCTCCTGATAGTGAGCCGTCTCAATATCACGAGCAATATCCACTGCATCCTCAAAGGTCTGGCTCAGAACCCTCTCTCGGGTCATCAGAATACGGATGGGGTAGGTGAGTCCATCCACAAACCTCCAAATCCTCTCCCGATCAGTCAGGACCATCCACGGAGCATATCGAGCAAACTCCGAAAATCTCACCTCATACTGTGTCACAGTCATATCTCCCTGACGTAGGTACTCAAACTGCCTATGCAGCTCCTCGCTCTGAGACCGCGGCACCCACTTCTCCAGGAAAAGAGTGGAGAACTCCTGCCATGACAAAGGCGCTGCACCCACCGGCCTACGCCGCTTATAAGCCTCCCACCAAGTAAAGGCTGCTCCATAAAACTAAAAAGTAGTAAATGATAACCCGCTCGACTCCAAGATCCCCGCTGTCCGAAGCATATGTCGACACTTGTCGAGAAAACCTTGGGCATCCTCGCCCGAAGCACAACTGAAAGTAGGAGGTGAAAGTCTGCTGAACCTCTCAAGACGACGCTGCTCATCGTCTGGCATAGCCGGAACCACAAAATCCTGAACTGGGGAAACCGACTGAAATGGGGCAATCCGCTGAACTGGTGTTGCCTCTGGTGTCTGCAAACCCTGCACTCCTTGCTCAGGTGTGCGAGAAGCGAGGGTATGATTGCATCCCCCGGACTGTGAAGTAGCTGCCACCATAGTAGCTGAGACTGCTTGAGCCAGGCCAGTGCAAACTGATAGAATTTGAGCTAGGGCCTCCTGAAAAACCGGAACCACAATAGGCACAGCTGGTGCCTGAGCAGGTGCTGCTGGAGTCTCTCCAGCTAGAGTCTGATCCTGAGCCAGGGCAACTGATGGGTCAACAGGTGCTGCCCTTGCGGCTCTGCCTCGACCACGGCCATGACCGCATCCACGGCCTCTGGTGCCCGCAACGGGTGGTACTGGTGGTCGTCCGCCTCTTCCGGTAGCGCGTGTTCTCGCCATCTGCGAGAGAATAGAATAACAGAATTTAGTTCTCGGATCAAAAAGTCGCACGATAAGAATTCCAAGAATGTAAAGTTTTCCTAAAGGTTCTGCAGCTTCCTGAGGATAGGTACGGACGTCTACGTACAGATGCACGAGACTCTACTAAACCGGCTCATGACTCGCGAGACCAAGTAACCTAGGATCTGATACTAACTTGTCAAGACCCCAACCGGTCGTGATGGCGCCTAGTACACTACTAGTCAAGCCCGACCTTGTTACCACAATACCCACAAACTTAGATAGATTTCAGCAGAGATAACACAATATAATATGAATCTGAATTTATTGAAAAGTGCGGAAATAATAAAATATATGAAATAATCTCACTAGGACCCGGTGTCAGGAATCTGAGCCTCTAGAATACATAATGTCGTACCAATACAAAGTCTGTCTAAGCTGAAAGTGCGTAAAATAAGAGATAGGGATGGACGGGAGAAGGTCAATGGCTGCGAACGCCATACAGCTACCTTGACACTCCCAGAAAGCTGTATCTGCTGAACTGCTGGATCTACTCAGCTTGTGAATGCTCTGGATCTGCACACAAGGTGCAGGGAGTAAAGTGAGTAGTCCGACCCAGTGAGTAATACAAATAAATACAGTCCGAAGGTAAGAAAACACAGAAAATACAAAAGGTAAGCTAAAAATCCAATGATACAGTAATATGTGAAATTTACAAATGAACAACAAATAAAGGTGCAAATGCATGAATGCAATGCAATGCATATGATGGTACAATCCAGTACCTGCTACGGCATGCAGCCCGAGCCAACCATGCATATGATTTATCGTCGACGGCGCTCACTGGGGGTGTGTACAGACTCTGGAGGGGCTCCTACAGCCCAAGCGCAATATACTGGTCAGTCAATGTTACCTGACCGGTCAGCCAGTGTTACCTGACCAATTTATATCATACAGTGCCATTGTTACCACTGTTTCAAGTCACATCATACAGTGTCATTGTTACCACTGTTTCAAGTCACTGCTGCGGCGCGCAACCCGATCCATGCTCAGTCCGGAAAACATTATGAAACAATAATCCTAAGCCCGAAATATCATTTAAGAAGTCATTTGAGTTTTCAAAACTTAGAAATGTGGTTGAGTTTGCAAAAATAGTATAACAACTTTGAACTGAGACCAAATGATATGCAAATGCATGCATGAATAGAAATACCAATCCCCGAAGGATTCTACAAGTCGGCACAAGGCCCCAAACATGGCAACAAGCCCAATAAATATCAATAAGGTATGTTCATCAGTCACCAATCTAGTAGGAATATCACACTGGATGGACCAAGTCACAATACCCCAATAGAAACCGACCCTGCACTCGTCATGGAGTGCGTGTCACGCCTCAATATAGCGTTACAATGTGAAAGTCTGGGGTTTCAAACCCTCAGCACAGCATTTACAAGCATTACTCACCTCTAGCCGGCCGAAGACTAGCCCGCAAAGCCCTTTCCTCTCAAATCGACCTCCTCGCGTGTTGAATCTAGCCAAAACCACAACGAATACATTACAATAGGCTAAGGGAATATAACCCAATCAAAAAGACTCGAAAAATATCGAAAATCGCAAAATTAGCAAAACCCGAGCCCTGGGCCCACTCTCGAAAACCAGAAAATTTTACACCAAAATGTTCCTCATCTCGCCACGAGTCTATACATATAAAATTCATCAAAATTGAAGCTCAAATGGGCCATCAAATCCCAAATTTTCATTTCAAAAACCAAGCCCTAGTTCTTCCAATTTTTACCCAAATTTCCGAGAATTTAAGCTTGATTCTTCAATAAAATGATGTTTCTAAGTCACAAGACTCACCTCCAATCAATTCCCATCGAAATCCCCTTCAATCTCTACCAAAAAGCTCCCAAGGTATTCAGAAATGGAGGAAAAATGAATAGGCTCGCGGATGAAATTTCATTAAAAAGCCTTCTGTCCAGATGAATTCCTTCTATGCGAACGCGGGGGTCCTCTCGCGTTCGCGATGACCAAATTCCACTCGACCAAAATTTCCTCTTCGCGAATGTGCCTACACAACCACGAACGCGAAGCTCCAGGCCCCAGACCCTACGCGAACGCGTCTCTACCTACGCGAACGCGAAGCACCGCCAGGCGACCTTTCGCGAACGCGAGCCGTTAAATGCGAACGGGAAGGACAACTTTGCCTGCCGTCACATTTCCTCTACGCGTTCGCGATATCACCACGCGAACGCGAAGAGCATTCCTCTGCAACACCAAGAGCTGAAAATTTGCTATCTTCTAAGGCCAAATTTGGTCCGTTTAACCACCCGAAATCACCCCGAGGCCTCCGGGACCTCCACCAAAAGCACCAACACACCCTAAAACCTTATTCAAACTTGTTCCAATCCTAAAAACATATCCAACAACACAAAAATCATCAAATCACAACGGATTGAAGCCTAAGTTAAACTAAAACTTCCGAAACTCGCATTCGATCAAAAACCCGACCTAAACACCTCCGAATCAACTGAAATTTTGCACACACATCCAAAATCACCTAGAGAAGCTACTGTAACTCTCAGAATTCCATTCCGACCCTCGGATCAAAATCTCGCATACCAACCGGATTTCACCGAAATCCTAACTTCACCAAAATAGGCTAACTTTCGATTGCTCTCCTAGGCATTAAATCATTCCCCGAAACTAACCGAATGATCGAAAATCCATTCCGAGCCCTCTAACTCGCAAGTCAACATCCGGTTGACTATTCCAAGCCAAACTTTCCCTAAATAGACTAATTGTCTCATTTCCAACCAAACTACATCCGAATTACTTCAAATTCACCAAACACATATAATGAAACATGTAGAGGCATAAAACAGGGAAAATGGGATGGAAATACATGAGACGACGGGTCGGGTCGTCACACCAACTTAGTCCGATGTCAGTAGTGAGAGTTTTTGCTCTTCCAAAATCAGCAAAGTGGGAGAAGTTTTATAGTGCCTTCAAAGAGCAATCAAACGACACCAGTAGAATAGGGTGTATAAGTTCTCCTATTTTTCTTTTCTTCTATTAATTAGTTAGCTTGAATGGGGAAAGCTCGGCCTAATCACACTTAGCAATGCGTGTGTTGTGTTCTATCATCTATATATCTATTATATCACCAAATTACAGGAGTAACAATCATCACACCTTCACTACCACCAAATTCGTTGAGACATTATATAGGTAATAAGTCAAACATACTGTGGGCATTGGCAAATTACACTCACTTAGACATGAAAAAAGTAATCCATCGTAGCCTGTAGTCTACATAGAAAAATAAATTCTAAAAACTGAGCTTATACATAATAAACATTTATGAAAATAACCTGTGCAAATTCAACATCGACATAATCAGTACACAAAAGGAATCAACAAAGAAGAGATAAACATCAATGGATCAATTTTCAGCTCAAAACACAAACACCCATTTTCAGTACTCACAACAATGATTGACATATATAAAAACCCCATTTAGTAAATTCGACAAAAACTCAAATTTTAACCAAACAAGACTGGCAAACACAAATTCAACAAATAAATATAAAATAGAACAACAAAATAAACTCACAAATCAAATTCAACACATATAAAGAACAATACATCGAAAACAAAAAGTAACTTAGCGTAAACCACCACGAAAACCAGAAACTTCTTAAACATACAACAAGAGAGGGAGATTCAAAGAGAAATAAAGAGACAAGATAAATTTTTCAGTGAAAATCTGCTGAAAATAATCAAGACTCGACAATGTACTCTTCTCTTTTTCTGTTCATAAACCAAAAAAAATATAGTACCAAATTTTTAGTTTCATCTTGATATTATCTCTGTCACAAGATGCTTTGAAGAAAAGCACTTTAATCTGCAACTCTAATGAATGAAAGCGAGGAATTATGGCAGTGATTCAAACAGCCCTTACGAGTATGGAATACCAACATACAATGGGTATTTCAACAAGAAGCTTTTAACTTACCCAAACTAAGATAGTCGAGTTCTGTCAAGACTGAAAATCAGCAACAACAACACCAAATATGCCTAAAATCAGTCTTCCTGTGCAGCTCTTTTTTCTGTATTCATGTAGATTATCAAATGGTTCAGAGAAATTCGAGATGAAATCTAAGAATACAAATGTAAAATTACTGAAATAACAATAATTCATAGCAGCTATATGAGAGAAATCAGTTGTTCAATTCTTCCACCACAAAATTGATATAGATTTGAACAACAACTATATCGGATTTTTTGTTCCTAAAAGAAAAAGGAATAGAAGAGGGATTTGAACACACACCCGATAAATGAGATTCACATATTGATTCGAAAGATTCAGAGCTCGTCCATATAATTTTAGCAGAGGGGGGCGTTATTTTTAGAGAGAGGGGGGAGGGATTTCTAGAGAGAGGCTGAAGGGATTTGAGGGGCATTACTTTTAGAGTTTGTTTGTCTGAAGGAGAGTTCATATCTTTTAATTAGAAAGAAGGGGCTTTTTTAATTATTTGTTGTTATTTTAAATAATAATTTCTAGGGTATAGAAGCTATCTAGTCGCTACAAATTAAATATAGCGGCGCTAGGTTAAAAGTCACTACAAATAATTTGGAGCCAAAATTTTATTTTTTGCGGGACTGAAAATTTCAGCCACATCGAGGTGACCTCAGAAAAGTCGCTGCTAAATATTCACCATCTGCAACGACCTTTAATGTCGCTGCTAATACTATAAATATTGTAGCAACCTATAGGGTCGCCACTATATGTTGTCACTAAAAATCCAAATTCTTGTTGTGAAACTGTGGATCTCGGTCACTGAAGTAGGGTATGGCCAACTCCGAACCACCTCAATCTTCTTGGGATCCACCTTAATACCCTCTCTTGACATAACATGCCCCAAGAATGCCACTGACTCAAGCCAAAACTCACACTTGGTAAACTTATCATATAGCTTCTGCTCTCACAAGGTCTAAAGCATTACTCTCAAATGTTGCTCGTGCTTCCCAAGCTACGCGAGTATATCAACATGTCGTCAATGAAGACAACAATAAAGGAATCAATATAGGGCCTGAACACCCTATTCATCAAGTCCATAAATGCCGTTAGGGAATTAGCTAAGCCAAAAGACATCACTAGGAACTCATAATGGCCATATCAGTACAGAAGGCAGTCTTTAGGACATCTGAGTCCCGAATCCTTAGTTGATGATACCCTGCTCTCAAGTCGATTTTAGAAAACACTCTGGCATGTTGCAACTGGTCGAACAAATCATCAATGCGTGGCAACATGTACTTGTTCTTGATAGTAACCTTGTTCAACTGGCAGTAGTCAATGCACAGTTACATGGTCCCATCATTCTTCTTCTTCACAAATAACACTAGTGCACCCTAAGGTGACGCACTCGGTCTAACAAACCCTTTTTCTAACAACTCCTCAAGCTGCTCCTTCAACTCTTTCGAAGCCATACGGTACTGTAAGATAGTTATAGGCTGGGTACCTGGAGCCAAATCAATGAAGAAAACAATATCACAATTTGGTGGCATGCCAAGAAGGTCAAAAGAAAACACATCGACGAACTCCTGGATTACTGAAATTGAATCAATTGTCGAAGACTCTGCGGTGGTGTCCGAAACATAAGCTAGATAAGCCAAAAAATCCTTCTCGACCATATCTCGAGCCTTAAGAAATGAGATAACCCGACTAGAGGAACTAATTGAGGAACCCTTCCATTCCAACCTTGGAAACTCTGGCATCGCTAAAGTAACAATTTTGGCATGCCAATCTAGGACGTCATGGTATGGGGATAACCAGAAAATGCCCAGGATGACCTCAAAGTCAGTCATATCAAGCAACATGAGGTCTGCTCTAGTGTCGAATCCATAGAATATGACCACACAGGATCGGTAGATCCATTCCACAACCGCAGAATCGCCCATAAGAGTGGATTCATGAATAGAAGTACCCAAGGACTCATGAGAAATATCCAAGAAATGAGCAAACAGAGATGACATATGAATAGGTATAGCCGGGATCAAATAACACTAAAGCATCCCTACCGTAGACAGAAATAATACTTGTGATAATGGTATCTGAGGCTAATGCATATGATCTGGCCGGAATAACATAGAATCTAGTTAGAGCTCCGGTTGGCTGGCCTCCACCTGACTGAGCAGTACCTGGCTGAACTCTCCCTTCCTAGCCTCCACTTCTCGGATGGCCCCTACCAATCTGTCCTCCACCTGTAGGTGGCTAGGCAACCGGTGCTGAGATCATGGCCTGCTGACCATGCTGCACTGCCTTGCACCAAATCCTGGGGCTGTATCAACTTATGTGACCCAGATATCCACACTCGAAACAATGTTGTGGTGCGATGAATTGCTGCCCCGATGTTTGGCCCTAATGGCCTGTAGATCCATTAAAAGACGCCTGAAAAGCCGGTGGGTAGTATAAACTCTCCGGCATGCCACTGAAGTAGGAACCAGAAGAACCCTAGGGACCTGAATACCTACTGGAAGGACCCTGGATAGCTGGCGGGCGGTAAGAACGCTCTGGAATGACGACAAAATAGGGGCGCACTGGAGCACCTCGGGGAGGTGGTGGTGCTGAATATGGGGGCCTGCTAGGCTGACCCTCCAAAACTGACCTCTGCCCCTAACTAGGGCACCTCCGAACTCTCCGGAGAATCTATCCCTCTTGTCCTGCTGCATCTGCACCCTACCTCTCAGATGGTAGCCCTCAATCCTCCGAGAAATCTCTACCACTAGCTGATAAGGAGTCCCCATCTCTAGCTCTCGGGCCATGTTAGTCCTAATACCAAAATGCAACCCTGCAAAGAACCTCCACACCCTCTCTGTGTCAATGGAAAGTATCATTAGTGCATGGCGGGATAACTCAAAAAACCTCGCCTCATAGTCGATCACCGACATCTGACCCTACTCAAGCTGGTCAAACTGATAATGCAGCTCTTCCCTCTGAGATGGTGGAATATACCTATCCAGGAATATCTGTATGAACTGACCCTAAGTAATGAGAGGAGAACCTACTGGTCTGCCAAGAACATAGGACAGCTACCATCTATGGGCCTTGCCTTCCAGATGGAATGTAGTGAAGTCGACCCCATGAGACTACAATATCCTTATGTTGTGCAGTCTGTCCCTGCACCTATCAATAAAATCCTGGGTTTCCTCATGACGCTCGCCTCCGAAGATAGGAGGGTGTAGCCTAGTCCATCGGTCCAACAACTTTTGCGGATCATCGTCCGCGGCCGGTCTAGGCTCGGGTATTAGTGCAGCAACTGGATGAGCTTCGTTCGTGTGTAGTGCACCCAGAGTGTGATACACTACCGTTGCATGCCTGGAGCCTGAGCAGTAGGGGTCCGTGCTCCCCCTCCCGCCTGAGATGTAGTTGAGTCTGCTGGAAATAAACCAGCCTGAGTCATGGTATCCATTAACTGCAACATACGGCCCATGACCTCCTGGAAACCCGATGCTGTCATAAAGTCCGTCGGGGTAGCCTTGACTGCATGCACCTCTCCCTGCTTCTCAATAATAGGATCCACTGCAGGATCTGCTGGTGATACAACTGGGACATCTCAGGGACACCCTCGTGCCCTATCTCGGGCCATTACCCTCCCCCAACCTCTTTCTCAGCCTCTAGCAACATGGGGAGTAGCTTCTCCCGAATATAGAATGTTTGCTACACAAGTCCTTACCATCTGTGAGAGAATAGAAAGAGGAAATTTAATATACCATCAACTGCACGATAAGAGATGAATAAAGAGTAGTTTCCTAATACCTTATTGCCTCTCGAAGATAAATACAAGCGTCTCCGTACTGATCCGCAAGACTCTATTAGGTTTGCCCATGACTTATGAGATTTATGTGAACCTAGTGCTCTGACACTATGTTGTCACGACCAAAATTCCACTATAGATAGTGATGGCACCCAACACTTTCTTAAGCAAGCCAATCCTATCAACTAGCGAGGTTTTACTTATTGAATTAAACATTCCCAACATTTCCCTTAACTTATATTTAAAATAGTCGACAATTGTAAATTTCATAACAATATAGATACAACCCAAAAAAAAATGATAGTCTACTAAAGTGTGTGCCAGGAACTAGTGTCACAAGTACTAGGGCAGCTAGCAGAATATACAAAAGAATCTATCTTACTATCTGAAACAGGATATACAATAATAACAAAAGAAGAGACTCCGATATGCTGCTAAATGACTTAGAGGGGCAGCTCACCATGGGATCTCGGTCAAATCAGGAACTTGCGTCGGTCTGGTAGCTAGATGTACCTGTCTCAGATCTTGTACATTTAAGAATACAAGCATAGTATGAGTGCATAAACAACATGCACCCAGCAAGTATCCAGTCTAACCTCGAAGAAGTAGTGACGAGGGGTCGACTTGACACTTACTAAGGTTAATATCATTAATATATAAGGTTTACACTAAGCACGGATGGAATGTAGATAATGATATTTCAGACCAAGGAGCAACAATCTATATACATATCGAATTCAGTCGTATCATATAATAACTTATATTTCAAGGCATTTAAATAGAGTAATCATGGATAATTCCACATAAATATCATGCGCACATTATGTCGAGGTCGTACGGCACGATCCAATATAATAATAACTGTGCACTGCCCCGGATGGAGCAAACAATAGATGTATCTATTTCTACCGAGGTGATCGGCCCAATCCACATATAGCAATTATTATCAAGAAGGCACATTTATAGTCATTAAGTTCATACAAGTTCTCAAGTAAGTGAGTAAATTCATTTATTTCTATTTCAATCTTAAACATGTCTTAAGTGATCTCAGTAGCAAGCAAGAATGTAAGCAATAGCAAGTCTGGCATGATACTTGTCCAAACTACCCCAACAACTAGCATAATAGTAGCAATGCACGGACTCTCGTCACTACATCGTACGTAGACCCCACAAACAATCACATACACTTATTTAATTCACTTAGGGGTTTATTTCCCTCTTACGAAGTTAGAAAGGAGACTCACCTTGCTGTCATGACCCGTATTTTCCACCATCGGGAGTCATGATGGCGCGTACTAACGGAGCTAGGCCAGCCAAACAGTAAACATTCTTTGATAATTTCTCAACAATATAAACATACGAAAGCAATTAAATAAAAGTGGAAGACTTTAAGCTTATAAAACTAGAATAAAAATGCGGAAGTTAAGACGAATCTCTACCCAAAATCTGGTGTCACTAGCTCACGGACTGCTATAGAGTACTACAAACAAGTCTGAATAGAAAGAAATACCCAGTGTCTGTCGTTATACAATGAAAACAAACAGAAGGTATAGAAAAGGGACTCCGGCCTGCGAACTCCAGCTAGGCTACCTCGTAGTCCCTGGACTGAAGTCAGCTCCCACTCGACGTGCTACTGCTGTGGTCCAAAAGTTGCCCCGGTACCGTGATCTATGCAAAAAGCACAGAAGTATAGCATCAACACAACCAACCCCATGTGCTGGTAAGTTCCTGGCCTAACCCTGGCGAAGTAGTGACGAGGCTAGATAGGACTACCAAATCAACCTGTACAGTTCTATATATATATGTGTGTGCAATAAAAGGAAAGAATACCAAAACTAGACAGTTAAAAGGGAGGGAAAACATGCTATGGGGGAGTACAATCCGGATAGAAAAGTCATCAACTTAAATAAGAAACAGGGCACAACAATAATTAATCAGAGACAAGAAATCCAACAGTTGCACGACATCAACCTTTGTGCTTTTAATCTCATCCTCACCCAAGGCAATCAAATAAAATGCACTGCATCACCCTTCATGCTTTTCCTCACATAACTCTTACAACAATGGCACGGAATGACCCTTCGTGCATAATATAATCATCAATAGCACGGAATGTCCCTTCGTGCGAATATAATCAAATAATGGCACGGAATGACCCTTCGTGCATAATATAATCAACAATAGCACGGAATGTCCCATCGTGCGAATATAATCAAACAATGGCACGGAATGACCCTTCCTGCATAATCACTCTTCCTCACCCAAACATCAATCACAACCAAACGGGCGAGGGAAATAAATAATAACAAGAAATATCCCGACAAGGGAAGAACACAATTAATCATCCAAATCCCGGCAAGGGAGCAATGACAATCACTTACACATCCCGGCAAGGGAGATATCACATCTCTTTCCAATTCTTTCATTTCTTACTCAATAGTATTTTATCGTTCGAGCCAAAGCTACAAAGAAATTCACAATTCATAATTTATCCTCAACTTTTTCAAATTATGTAGAAAATCATTAATTAGCTTGAAAAAGTCCCAAAGTACACCAAAATAAGTACCAACAAAGACCCACGATCATACTAGACACCGGTGTATAGATACTCGTCACCATGCCTATACACCGTACTCGATCATTAAGCAATTAACAACAAAATAATACTCTAATCCTATTCCCTCAAGCCAAAGTTACATCAAACACTTACCTCGGTACAAAGAATAGCAATCAACTCTCCAATACCGCCCTTCCTCTACAATTCGACTCCGAAACAATGGTATCTAGGCATAATTAATTCAATAGCATCAATAAAGGCTAAACAACATAATCCCATAGCCTAGAAATGAGTTTTCTAGCATTCTTCCAAAAATATCAAAATTCGACACCGGGCCCACATGGTCCAAACACGAGGCTCAGACCAAAACCTAGTCACCCAAAACCCCACGAGTTCAAATATATAATTTGTTTTAAGATTCGACCCCAAATTGAGGTTGAATCACCCAAAATTTCCAAAACCTTAGCTCAACCAAAAACCCACAATTTCTACTTTGAATTCATGATTTAGGGCTAGAAAATTAGTGATTAGTTGAAGAAATTAAGAGGGAATGAAGTTGGAAACACTTACCTAGCAAGCTATGGAGGAGAAGGAGCTTGAAATTTGTCTATAGGATGTTGGGGTGAAGAGCTCGTGTGAAATAATGACTAAATCCCGAATGTACTGTTTCTGAAAACTTAAAAAAATCACTGGGCGAATTTACCCTATGCGTTCACGACAGTAGGGTCGCGTTCGCGAAGGGCACAAGTTGAAAACCATCGCGTTCGCGAGTGGAAAAGTGCGAACACGAAGAGGAAAAATACTAGGGTCCAAAAGATGGCCTACGCGAACGCGTGAGGACTTTCGCGAATGCGCTGAAGAGGGCCGTCGACTTACGCGAACGGTAGAGATGCTATGCGAACGTGATAGAGGGAAATCCAAGGCACCGCGAATGCAGAGCAGAGGGCGCGAACGTAAAGAAGGGGAACACCAAAGCACTACGAACGTGAGCCTGGGGTCGCGTTCGCGAAGTACAAAATGACTGTGCAAAAATTGCAGCAAAATCTGCTACTTCCCTAAGTGTAAAAACACCCCGAACCACCTCCAATTCACTCCTGAGCCCTCGGGGCTCCTAACCAAACACACACACTAACTCAATAACACCCTACGAACTTACTAGAGCGATCAAATCGCCACAACAACATCAAAATCATTGAATCAAGCCTCAAAACATAATTTTTTTCTTCTAACTTCATAAACTTTCAAACTTGGAACTCATAGTCCGAAACACGTCAAACGACGTCCAATTTCGACCAAACTTCACAGAAAGCGCTTAAACAATATATAATACTTGTACCGGGCATCGGAACCAAAATACGAGCCTGATACCATAGTCTTTTAATCAATTTTCATTTCCATTTTCCTTAATAATTTCAGAAAAACAATTTAACAGAAAAATTCTTTTACTCGGGTTCTAGACCTCGGATTTTGACTCCGGGCACATGCCCGAGTCCCATATTTTTCTACGGACCCTCCTGGACCGTCAAATCACGGATCCGGGTCTGTTTACCAAAAATGTTAACCGAAGTCAACTTTAACCATATTAATATTAAAATTCTTCAAATTTTTCGCAGATTTCACGTATTTCAACATAAAAGCTTTCCGGCTGCGGAAGCACGGAAAAAGGGAGAAATACGGTAATGACCCTTTGGGTCGTTACAAAAGCATGAAGGGTGATGCCGTATGTGAGATTGTGAGAGAGTGTTAATGCACGACGGGTGATGTCGTGCCGATATTGTGAGCACTAATGCACGAAGGGTGATGTCGTGACATATTAATGATATTAAAAGCACGAAGGGTGATGTTGTGCACTTATTTTTATGTTATTAATTCCGTTGCTTTAAGTTTGATATTTACATTGTCGTCTTGCTTTATATCTGTTATTCTTTGATACCTCTTGTGAGCATGTGATTTTTTTCCTATATGANTGTCAAATCACAGATTCAGGTCCGTTTACAAAAAATATTGACCGATGTCAACTTTAACCATATTAATATCAAAATGTTTCAAATTTGTCACATATTTCAACATAAAAGCTTTCAGGCTGCGCGCCCGGACTGTGCACGCAAATCGAGGCAACTAAAAGTGAGATTTTCAAGGCCTCGGAAGCATGGAAAAAGGGAGAAATACGGTGATGACCCTTAGGGTCGTCACATTCTCCACCTCTAAAACAACCGCTCGTCCTCGAACGGACAAAAGAAAGAAGTACCTGAGTCAGGAAATAGATGAGGGTAACGGCTCCGCATATCAGACTCGGACTCCCAAGTCGATGCCTCAGGAGGCTGACCTCTCCACTGAATACGCACTGAAGGAAAACTCTTCGACCTCAATTGTCTAACTTGCCGGTCTAGAATGGCAACCGGCTCCTCCTCGTAGGATAGATCCTTGTCCAACTGGACAGTGCTGAAATCTAACACGTGGGTAGGATCACCGTGATACCTCCGAAGCATAGACACATGAAACACTGGATGCACGGCTGACAAGCTAGGTGGCAAGGCAAGTATGTAAGCCACCTCTCCCACACGATCAAGAATCTCAAAGGGTCCAATGAACCTAGGGATAAGCTTGCCCTTCTTCCCAAATCTCATCACGCCCTTCATAGGTGATACACGGAGCAATACTCGCTCACCAATCATGAAAGCTATATCTCGAACCTTGCGATCCGCATAACTCTTTTGCCGCGACTGATCCGAACGAAGCCTGTCCTGAATGATCTTGACCTTATCCAAGGCCTCATGAACTAAATCTGTACCCAATAACCGAGCCTCTCCCGGCTCAAACCATCCGACTGGAGACCGACATCGCCTACCATACAACGCCTCATCAGGAGCCATCTGAATGCTAGACTGGTAGCTGTTGTTTTAGGCGAACTCTGCTAAAGGCAAAAACTAGTCCCAAGAGCCTCCAAAATCAATGACACAGGCTCGGAGCATATCCTCCAATATCTGAATAATCCTCTCGGACTGGCCGTCCGTCTGAGGATGGAATTCTGTGCTCAGCTGAACCTGGGTGCCTAAATCCTGCTGAACTGCTCTCCAAAAGCACGAGGTAAACTGCGTACCCCGGTCCAAAATGATAGATGCCTGCACCCCATGAAGGCGAACAATCTCCCGGATATAGATCTCAGCTAATCTCTCCGATGAATAGGTGGTGGCAACATGAATGAAATATGCTGACTTGGTCAGCCTATCAACAATAACCCAAATAGCATCAAACTTCTTCCAAGTCACCGGAAGTCTAGTAACGAAATCCATGGTAATCCTCTCCCACTTCCACTCGGGAAGCTCAATCCTCTGAAACAAACCACCAGGCCTCTGATGCTCATACTTGACCTGCTGACAGTTCAAACATCGAGCCACATATGCAACAATATCTTTCTTCATCCTACGCCACCAATAATGTTGCCGCAAGTCCTGATACATCTTCTTGGCGCCCGGGTGAATAGAATACCACGAACTATGGGCCTCCGCTAAGATCAACTCCCGAATCCCATCAACATAGGGCACACAAACTCGCCCCTGCAATCTCAAAACACTATCATCATCTAAAGTCACCTTCGTGAAACCTCCACGTTGCACCGTGTCTCTCAGGACACACAAATGAGGATCGTCAAACTGCCGATCACGGATACGCTCCAATAATGAAGAACGAGCGACTGTGCAAGCTAATACTCGGCTAGGCTCAGAAATATCCAACCTCACAAACCGATTGGCCAAAGCCTGAATATCCAAAGCAAGCGGTCTCTGGCTGACCAGAACATAAGCAAGACTACCCATGCTGGCGGACTTCCTACTCAATGCATCGGCCACCACATTGGCATTCCTCGGTTGGTAAAAATAGTAACATCATAATCCTTCAGTAGCTCCAACCACCTTCGCTGCCTCAAGTTCAACTCCTTCTGCTTGAACAAGCACTGAAGGCTCTTGTGATCCGTGTACACCTCACACGTCACACCATATAGATAATGCCTCCAAATCTTCAAAGCATGAACAATGGCTGCCAACTCTAAATCATGGACCGGATAATTCTTCTCGTGGATCTTCAATTTCCTCGAAGCATAAGCTATAACTCTGCCGTCCTGCATCAATACTGCACCAATCCTAATACGAAAAGCATCACAATAAACTGTATAAGGCACTGAGCCTGTGGGCAAAACCAATATCGCTGCCGTAGTTACAGCTGTCTTGAGCTTCTGAAAGCTCTCTTCACACTCGTCTGACCACCTGTACTGGGCACCCTTCTGGGTCAATCTGGTCATCGGGGCTGCTATAGATGAAAACCCCTCCACGAACCGACGGTAATAACCTGCTAACCCCAAGAAACTCCGAATCTCGGTCGCTGAAGCTGGTCGAGGCTAATTCTTGACTGACTCAATCTTCTTCGGGTCCACCTGAATACCCTCTGTTGATACAGCATGACCCAGAAATGCCACCGTACTCAACCAGAACTCGCACTTCGAGAACTTAGCATACAACTGACTATCCTTCAGAGCCTGAAGAACCACTCTGAGGTGCTGCTCGTGCTCCTCCTGGCTGCGGGAGTACACCAAAATATCATCAATAAAAACTATCACGAACAAGTCTAAATAAGGTATGAATACTCGGTTCATCAACTCCATAAATGCTGCTGGGGCATTGGTCAACCCGAATGACATGACTATAAACTCATACTGCCCATACCGAGTGCGAAATACCGTCTTAGGGACATCAGACGCCCTAATCCTTAGCTGATGGTAGCCAGAACTCAATTCTATCTTTGAAAACATGTTTGCAACCTGAAGCTGGTCAAACAAATCATCAATCCTCGGTAGTAGATACTTGTTCTTTATCGTCACCTTGTTCAATTGCCGGTAATCAATTCACATCCTCATCGACCCATCCTTTTTCTTCACAAATAGCACCGGCGCGCCCCAAGGAGAAACACTAGGTCGGATAAAATCCTTCTCTAGCAAATCCTGCAACCGATACTTTAACTCCTTTAATTCTGGCGGTGCCATACGATACAACGGAATAGAAATGGGCTGCGTGCCTGGGGCCAGATCAATACAGAAATCAATATCCCTATTGGGCGGCATACCCGGCAGATCTGAAGGGAAAACCTCTGGGAACTCCCGAACAATAGGAACAGAGTCAACAGAAGGAACCTCTGTGCTGGAATCACGAACATATGCCAAATAAGCTAGACACCCCTTCTCGACCATGCGTCGAGCCTTAACATATGAAATAACACTGCGGGTGGCCTGACCTGGGGTCCCCTTCCACTCCAATCGGGGCAAATCTGGCAAAGCCAAAGTCACGGTCTTGGCGTGACAATCTAAGATAGCATGATACGGGGACAACCAATCCATCCCCAATAAATCAACACGGTCTTGGCGTGACACCGGTGTATAGATACTCGTCACCATGCCTATATACCGTACTCGATCATTTAGCAATTAACAATAAATAATATTCTAATCATATTCCCTCAAGCCATAGTTAGATCAAACACTTACCTTGGTCCAAAGAATAGCAATCAACTCTCCAATACCGCCTTTCCTCTACAATCCGACTCCGAAACAATGGTATCTAGGCATAATTAATTCAGTAGCATCAATAAAAGCTCAACAACATAATCCCATAACCTAGAAATGAGTTTTCTAGCATTCTTCCAAAAATACCAAAATTCGACACCGGGCTCACATGGTCCAAACACGAGGCTCGGNTTGGGAACACTTACCTAGCAAGCTATGGAGGAGAAGGAGCTTGAAATTCGTCTATAGGATGTTGCGGTGAAGAGCTCGTGTGAAATAATGGCTAAATCCCAAATGTACTGTTTCTGAAAACTTAAAAAAATCACTTGGCGAATTTACCCTACGCGTTCGAGACAGTAGGGTCGCGTTCGCGAAGGGCACAAGTTGACAACCATCACGTAGTGGAGAAGTGCGAACGCGAAGAGGAAAAATACTGGGGTCCAAAACATGGCCTACGCGAATGCGTGAGGACTTACGCGAACGCGTTGAAGAGGGTCGTCGACTTACGCGAACGCGAGAGATGCTATGCGAACGCGATAGAGGGAAATCCAAGGCACCGCGAACACGGAACAGAGGGCGCGAACGCGAAGAAGGGAAACACCAAAGCACTGCGAACGCGAGCCTGGGGCCGCGTTTGCGAAGTACAAAATGACTGTGCAAAAATTGCAGCAAAATCTGCTACTTCCCTCAGTGTTAAAACACCCCGAACCACCTCCAATTCACTCCCGAGCCGTCGAGGCTCCTAACCAAGCACACACACTAACTCAATAACACCCTACGAACTTACTCGAGCGATCAAATTGCTACAACAACATCAAAATCATTGAATCAAGCCTCAAAACTCATGATTTTTTTCTTCTAACTTCATAAACTTTCAAACTTGGAACTCATAGTCCGAAACACGTCAAACGACATCC
The DNA here is from genome assembly GCA_026770625.1 of Nicotiana glauca. Classification (NCBI taxonomy): domain Eukaryota; kingdom Viridiplantae; phylum Streptophyta; class Magnoliopsida; order Solanales; family Solanaceae; genus Nicotiana; species Nicotiana glauca. The sequence goes on from MU745452.1 coordinate 68,078, forward strand.
GATTTCGACCAAACTTCACAGAAAGCGCTTAAACAATATATAAGACTTGTACCGGACGTCGGAACCACAATAGGAGCCCGATACCATAGTCTTTTAATCTATTTTTATTTTTATTTTCCTTAATAATTTCAGAAAAATTCTTTTACTCGGGTTCTAGACCTCGAATTTCGACTCCGGGCACATGCCCGAGTCCCATATTTTTTTATGGACCCTCCGGGACCGTCAAATAACGGATCCGGATCTGTTTACCAAAAATATTGACCGAAGTCAACTTTAACCATATTAATATCAAAATTCTTCAAATTTTTCATAGATTTCATATATTTTAACATAAAAGCTTTTCGGCTGCGCGCCCGGACTGCGCACACAAATCGAGGCAACTAAAAGTGAGGTTTTCAAGGCCTTGAAAGCGTGAAAAAGGGAGAAATGTTGTGATGACCCTTTGGGTCGTCACACTTGCGCTGAAGCCTACTTCCAATATCAAGAACGCGCTCAGACCCTCAATTTGGAGCAGAACAATCTAAAACTAGTCAAATGGGAGTAAGAACTAGTCAATACTAGCTCAAGAGTTCATATTCTAACTATTAAAGAAATTTCCCAACCCTAAGCACAAGTTTCCTAAACTCCATCCCCAGGCCCACGTGCCCGGATTCCGAAAATTCTCGAGGGAAGTTGTTACCCATAGCCTAAGAATTAAGAATATATGATTTTTGCTTCATTCCATAACAAATTTCATGGTAAAATCATGGGGTTTTACTCTAACCCCATGATTTTTCACAAATCTTTAGGTGTTAATTTACCCAAAAATCAAGTATTAAACTAACATTAAGTAGGAGTAACTTACCTCACAATTTCTAGGTTGAAATTCCCTCTTAGAAGCTCCCAAATCGCCTAAACAAATGAATGAAATGTGTCAAAAATGACACTTTCCGTATTAAATAAAGGCATTGCCTTCAGCGATTTCCGCACCTGCGATTAGGGGACCGCATTTGAGGTCTCGCTTCTGCGAGGAATTATCCGCATCTGCGGACTTTGCTTGGGCTGGCTGAGGGCCGTACTACCGTCCTGCTTCTGCGCAAAAGGAGTCGCTTCTACGAAAAATTCTAGGCTCCCTCCCTGGGGCCGCATCTACGATGGGTGGACCGCTCTGGCGATTTCGCACCTGTGGCTGTTCAATTGCAGGTGCGGTTATGACAACAAACTGTAGCTTTAGCCCTTTCCCAAGTTTTCTAACTCAACTTGAGCCTCGTTCGATTGACGCTCAGGGCCCTAGACCGAACATACAAACAAGTTTGAAATCATAAAATGGACTCGATCGAACCCTCGGAACACCCGAAACAACGCTAAATAAAGCACCCCCTAAAACCAATTGGATCAAACTTATGAACTTCAAGTTCTTCAATTCACATCCACTGCAAAGAAACACACTTATACTAGTCGGATTGACACCAAATTTTGTGTATAAGTCTTAAATGACAATACAGAACTATTCCCGATCTTAGAATTCCGTTCGCACCTCGATAACACAAAAACCCGCTCCAAACCAAATATTTTAGAACTTAGAAATCCTTATGGAATCAACTTTCACTATTAGTCACCAAAAAGCTCCCGGGTCATTGAAAACCCGATCTAGGCATAAGCCATGTCTGGAATCATCATACAAACCTGTTGGAACCTTCAAATCTGTATTCCGAGATCGTTTGCTCAAAATATTGACCGAAGTCAAACTTGGCCTTTTAAGCCAACCTTAAGGAACCAAGTGTTTCGATTTCAGCTCAAAATCATCCAAATCCCGAATCAACCATCCCCGCAAGTCATAAATCAATAAAAGCAAGTAAGGGAAGTATTATCTAGGGAAACGTGGTTCCAAAAAATTAAATGTCCAGTCCGATCGTTACAACTTAACCTAAAATGATAACCGTAATGTGCATGTTTAGGAGATATAATACCTTTTGTAAATAGATTCATAATCTCGTAAACACAAAAATATTAGATAACCAAAAAGGTTTAATACATACCATGTGAGACACCAATGGGATGATAAAAGACATAACTTAGACCCACAAACATCTGCGAAGCTTATTGTGATGAACAAAAGAATAACAACGATAAGGCTCCAAATACCAAAAATATGTGCAAAAGTTAATGGAAAGAAAAAATTCTTGAGCATAAGTTGAGGTTCATCATACAAGCTGTAACGATCCGATCGATCGTTTTATGAGTTATAACCTTGTTTTTCCTATTTCTTCTTCCTTATATGTTCCTTAGTTGTATTTCATTGTATCATGTTAGTTGGTTCGGGTTCAGAGTGATTTTGGAGTGAATTGAGATACTTAGTCTCTTTTGAGAAGGCTTAAGTTGGAAAAGTCAACAAGATATTGATTATGCGTGAACGATCTCGGATGTAAATTCTGGTGGATCAGTTAGCTTCGTTAGGTTATTTTGGACTTGAGAGCGCGTTCGGAATGTGCCTTTAAGGTCTATGGTAGAATTAGGCTTGAATTGACAAAATTAGAAATTTGACAATTCTCGGTCGGTAGTGAAAATCCTGATATCAGGGTCGGAATGGAATTTCGGAAATTGGATTAGGTCCGTAATGTCATTTGTGTAGTGTCACACCTCCTTTTTTACACACACCCCGAAAGGGTATATAAGGAATTTTTTCCACTTTAAGTGACATTATTCGAAATGAGATTATTTTATTTATTTTCAGAGTCACCGCTTGGAATAAATTATGGTGTCCCAAGTCACCGTTTTATTTTAAATATCAAATCGAGGAAGTTTTATTTTTTTAAAAGAGTCTGTGTATCAGAAATTCTAGATAAGGAATTCTATTAACCCGGGAGAAGGTGTTAGGCATTCTCGGATTCCGTGGTTCTAGCACGGTCGCTTAGTGATTATTACTTAGCATAAATTCTTTAACTACTCATTTTTTAGGACCTATGTGCATTTATCTTTTTACCGCTTTTAAATCACTTGAATTATTCGTAATTAAAGAATTGAGTTACACGTACGTATACTCTTTTCTTTTTGCGCATCAAAATCATGTCACGCGAACGTGTCCACGATTAATAACGCTTTTGGTTGATTTATTAAGAAAGTTTGGTTGAAGGTGCACAAACGCATACTCTGGGTTATTTTTAGAATTAAATTTGCAATTATGTTACGCGAACGTATACATAATCACAATTCTAATCTAAATCGAGCCTAAAACAAACTATGATGTTTATAAATTATTTTCTAAACTACTTTGAGATTATGCATGAAAGGCTTGCTATTATGAAGCACTTTTGCTAAAAGAGATTTCACGCTCTCCTTTATTAGATCGAGCCCGATACATAAAGCATGGAGACAAATCAATTAATAACGGGCTCGATCTTTCGCCTCCCACGATCCAACAAGCAATTCATTTCATAGATACAAACGACGAGAAATAAAGGATAGCCGTGCACGCATTCCAAAACACGTTAAGGAAAATTGGCGCTATGAAAGGCAAAATAAGTACAAGAGATTTTCGAAGCTATCAGAAGAGCAGCTCGAAGGTACCCAATTAAACAATTAGCCTTCCAATCTATATTAAATTCTACATCTCAATTTAAAACTAAATTTGCATTCGCGTTCTTTCCTTAGAGCTAAAATTATGACCCAGTTATCTACTTCTTGTGAATACACATGCCTCATTCTCATCCCAATATCTGCCGAATAATTCACAAGGCATGCAAAAGAATCAATAACCCAAACACATCTCGCGAAATAATAGCCCGAACTTAAGCACTTTAAGAATTCTAAACAAGATAATTGCAATCTAATTCATTTGATCCATAAGAAGACATGTTTCTGCCAAGGTTCTTCCAGATAAGTATTATAGCGTGGAGTCAATGTGAAATTTTTTTAAAAAAAATAGACAAACTCTTTACACAAACACGCTGAAACTAATGGGAGAAAAATAACAAGCCAAAATGCTGGAATCTCATTTAGGTACCTAAGTCATTTAAATTAGGACATCATTCTAACGTAAAAAGGAAAAAAGAACTGAGAAGATAACTTTACCTTAGACACTGTTAAAAACCCACTCTTAAAGTATTTGATTACGTGGTGAACCCAAACAAAAAGCACGTAACTCTTCAAACAGTAAATAATTTCACCATTTTTATTTTTTCTTCTTTCACTAAAATAGCTCCAAGAAGGTTGAAGAAAATTCAAACGCTAGCTTCAAACTCAAACGGAGGATCTTAGAACTATTTTACCGGAACAAAGCCAATCCAAATCCCAAGTTCGACAGATTATTTAGTAAAAGCAAATCATTCAAGGAGATTAATTAGAGATCAAATAGAAAGTCTCACTTGATTTCTTTTAACTTCAGATGACCAAATTTCCAATGGAATCATTTATTTACCGATAACAACTCATACTCCCAAATCCTACCCATTCTTAAATGGCTTTTCTAAAGCTCGGTCCACAGTAACAGAAGTTAGAGTAAGCAACAGAGTAAAGAAGAGAACCTGTTCGAATAAGAATTTCTTAATAACAACGGAGAGAATCAGCAGTTACAAAATTAGCTCCAAAATCCAACCGAGAATACGATGACCATTTGAGCTCGTGGTGGTTGGTTTTGTTGGTAGTCTAGCCTCTTGACAAAATCTGAGGGCACAGATGGCCTCCGTAAGCAATCTATCAATCATCGGTTCTGAGGATAGCCCAGCACCGACTATTTTGCAGATAGAATCAGTAGCTGCTGAAGAGAATAAGATGTTGCGCCTACGCATATTGAAAATGTGGGACGCCTGGTCGAATGGTAGGGAACCACCAAGTGCAATCCCTGGGTTCCCTGAATTGATCCCCAGGTCAGGTCAGGTTACCAACGCCCTTGTGCCCAACCCGCTTATCCCATGCGGGCACCTCCAATGCCCTCCAATGATCCTGACATGCCTTCTGTAGTTCGCCCCCAGGCACCGCCTCCAATGTTCACATTTCAGGGCCCATAGCTTCAGTCAAAAATAGCATATGTGACCCCATACTCTTTCACTCAACCGCCAAAACATGATCTCTCAGTGGAGCAAGAAAAGGTTGTTAAAAACCCCGAGCAAGAGGAAATTGCTCGGAAGATGAAGAACCTGGAACAAAGCTTGAAAAACATGCAAGGTCTGAATGGTCAAAAGAGTGTCTCATACTCTGACCTCTGTATGTTTTCCCATGTTCACTTGCCAGTTGGCTTCAAGATGCCAAAATTTGAAAAGTACGACGGGCATGGAGACCCGATCGCTCATCTAAAACTATACTGTAACCAACTGAGGGGTGTTGGTGGAAAGAGGAACTGTTGATGGCCTATTTTGGGGAAAGCATCACCGGAATCGCTTCTGAGTGGTATACGGATCACGAAATTACTTATTGGCACGTGTGGGATGATATGGCTCGAGATTTTGTGCCTGTTCCAGTATAATGTGGACATCGCTTCCGACAGGAACACTTTGTCCAATTTGAAAAGGAAAACCGCGGAAAGATTCCGCAAATATGCTGTCAAATGGCGTGAGCAAGCTGCCAGGGTAAAGCCTCCAATGGATGAAATTGAAATGGTCATTGTCTTTCTACAGGCCTAAGAGGATGACTACTTCCAGAACATGATGTCTGTTGTGGGTAAGCTATTTGTTGAGGCTATTAAAATTGGGGAAATGGTTGAAAACTGTTTAAAAAAGAGGTCGAATCTTGAGTCATGTTGCTTTTAAGGTCACATCACAGTCTGCTCAGAATGGTTTGGAGGGCTTGATAAAGATAAATGGGAGTGAAGAGGGAGTCATGACGGTTTCAAGCTCGAGGGTGTCCCGCAGGTTATTCAACCAATCATATGTGCCTCCTATCGTCCCACCACACTATTCTCCTCTTCAAGATGATGCTTATGCCGTGACATTGCCTCCCTATGCGGTGATGAGCGTGCAATCTTACGCGCAGCCACAACATCATACACCAAATCGAACTCCATCTTCCAGAAATGCCCATCCTTACCAAGCTCCATATAATCCTCAACCAAATGATTCCCAGTACAATCTTCGCCCAAGAGAGCCTTTCAGAAAGAATCAGTTCACCCCTATTGGTGAATCATATTCAAACTTGTTCCAAAAGCTAATCAAGCTAAATCTATTACAGCCAGTGGCCCCGAACCGACCGAACCCCGAGTCCCCCTCGCATCGAGCCGATGCTATATGTGAATACCACTCTAGAGCAGTGGGATACAGTATAAAGGACTGTTGGACCCTCAAAAGGGCAGTTGAAGATTTGATTGAAGCTGAAAGAATTATTTTTGAGGAGGAAGAAGCTCCCGATGTGATGAACAATCTGTTGCCTGCCTACAACATTGGATCAATAGTCGGAATGATTTGTGAAGATGAGAAACTTGATCCGGCACTGAAGGCCATTACAGCCATTACCGAGACAGAAGAAAAGCCAAGAAACGATTGCCAAGCTTGAAAGTTCTCCATCAGACGGGAGTCTCGGTAGCCAGTCTTGCTATCCCTTCTGTGTCCGAATTATCTCAGGGTGTGATCCGGATGTTCTACTCTATTGTCTTACTTTTCGATGTAAACCCTTTTATCTCCAAAAAAAAAAATCAAAATCAAATGAAATCAATATTTCATTGTCGAGGAATGTCTTTTTTCTTAATCTTGTCATTTTTCTTTCTTATTCTCTTTTTTAGTTTTGTTAAATGCAGATTTCAATAACATGACATGCTTGCGGACTTCATGCCCGGATCCTAAAACACTGTCAGACCTCAAAATAATGAATCAAGGTTTAGATCGCAATGAAGATAAAGTTTAAGGAAATAAAATAAAGAGTTGGAACAACTGAAGGAAAATTAGTTCTGGATTGGAAAGGTCCATACATTACAACAAGAGTACTACCAAAAGAATGCGTTGTACTTGGGACACATCGAATGAAATGTCCCCGAAACAACTGTCAATGCAAATACAATCAAAAGGTGCTCTATTTGATCCTCCATATAGTATTAATATTCTCCGGTTGGGATGAAGAAGGCTTTCATTCTCGCTACCCAAACACTATTACCCTATTGGAAACCATTTGAGCCGGTTACTCTTTTTTTACTGCCCTCTTGGAACCTGAAACTGTTATTGAAACAAAAAATATCGAAAAAATGAAATGAAAAAAATTGAAAAGGAGAAGAAAAGAAAGATGCAAAAAAAGGGGGAAAAAGACAAAGAAAATGAAAAAAAAGAGAGAAGTGGAAAAGGAAAGGAAAAATAAAGGAAAAAGAAAACAACAAAGCAGACAAACAAAAAGGAATTCAACAGCATGATATAGAAAACATGTAGTGTGTGCCAAATTCAGGTAATTCAGAGGCGATTTGGTAGGTTTCGACATCGTTTGCGAAATTCGAAAGTTTAGAAGTTCTTAGGCTTGAACCTGAGGGTGATTTGGTGTTTTGAGTGTTCTAAAGGTTCGACTAAGTTTGAATGTTGATATATGACTTGTTTGTATGTTTGGTAGAGGTCCCGAGGGCCTCGGGTTGATTTTGAGTGATTGACGGATCAAGGATGGAATTTGGAGGAATGCTGAAGATTTGTTCTCAGCTGTCATAACTGTACCTGCGAAGCGGGGACCGCAGAAGCGGGCCCGCAGAAGCGAAAGAGCAACTGCAGAAGTGGCCATAGCTAAGAAGGGCAGGAGCCGCAGGTGCGCATATGGGTTTCGGTGAATTTCAGGTTTTTGGTATAATTTGATAATTTTTGGAATGGAATTGGTTCCTTGGCCTATATTGATCGCGTTGTGTTGTTCTTAGTTAGATTCGGGACGTTTGGAGGCCGATTCCAGAGACAAGGGCATCGCGGAGTAGGGATTTGACCGGTTTGAGGTCAGTAGTGATTGTAAATCTTGTCCTGAGGGTATGAAACCCCCAGATTTTACGTCACATCACCACTTTGAGCTGACAGACATGCTAGGTGTCGGGTGTGTGGGCATGCACCATTGGAGATTGTGATTTGGTCTACCCCGTAGCAACTATTAAGTTGCGTATTTGACTAAAACTATATGATACTTGTGTATTTTAGAAAGAATTGCTATAAACTGGGCTGAATGCCATATTTGAGCCTCGTGCCAAAGCTATTTGGACCCCTACAGACCTTTTCTAATTATTCTCTCGTTGTTTTGATTTAAGATCTATACTCAGTCATGCTGTACTGATAACATAACTCAGTCTTTACTACTCCGTTTTGATGCATAAAATGATATTTGGGCTGAGCACCCTGTTTTACTGATAGCCCGAGTGGCTTGAGAGATATTGAGACTATAACACGTAAGTTGTCCGTGCGAATTCTGATATTGATACTATAGCACGTGATTTGTCTATGCATCACGTGACTTATCCGTGCGGATTATAGCGCTTGGGCTGTAAGAGCCCCTCCGGAGTCTGCACACGCCCAGTGAGCGCAGGTACCCTGAGTGAGTGTTATGAGATATGCCTGAGGGGCTGGTTCTGAGTGATGTTGTGCCCGAGGGGCTGTATATGATGTTCATTACTTTTACTCTCAATTGCATCGAGTCTCTGTTAAAACTGTTGAAAAAAAATATCTTCAATGACTTTTATTGAAAACTGGATTTTAAAACAAGATGATTTGACTCATATATTGATTTGAAAGCAAGTTGTACTTTTTTTGAGATTTCATAACGTGGATTCTATGTGTTTCCTACTTCTTAGTCTTTATTTACCATTATTACTTACTGAGTTGGTGTACTCACATTACTCCCTGCACCTTGTGTGCAGATCCAGGGGTTGCTGGACGTACTAGAGAGCATTAATTTTCATCCGTTGCGGATTGTGGAGTTAGTAAGGTAGCTGCATGGCGATCACAGCCTTGCTCTTCTCCCTTTTATCTCCCTTTAGATGTTATTAGTTGTTTCAAGACTGTATTAGTCTTAGTTTGTATCAGACAGTTCTTGATAGATGCTCATGACTTGTGATAACCCGATGTCGGGATTTTCATTCCGCAAGTAGTTATTCAGATTATCTTTTGAAGTTTTATTAATTAAATAGCTTAAAGAAATTTTTGTTTTGAGAAATTTGGTTGGTTTGATAAATGAATTGGCTTGCCTAGTTCCACTTTAGGCGCCATCACGATCGGGTTGGTTTTTAGGTCGTGACAAGCTAAAGAAGAGGGAGATACCTAGTATTAAACAATGCCGATAAACATAAATTTTGGTCGTAGAGACAAAGATTGGTATTCTTTTATGGAGAAAAATTCTCGACATACTTCTTGGGTCTTGTTTCAAGGGTAAATATATAGAAGCATGTTATCTCATCTGGATGCACTCACAACAATAATGCAAGTAAGCATGGAGGACATAATATTTATTGAGTATATTTCTAGTATTTAGTGGGACAGCACGGGCCCAAACCTAATAAGCTAGCAATTTATATTATTTATAAAATATGTTGAGGCATATGACTTTTAGGTACTCAATCTAAGATCCTGGTGACAACATTGTAAGTTCACATTTATTACTATTAGCTCATTTAAGAGATCTTGTGAGAAGTTCAAAATTTAGGCGTTTTTCCTAGAAAAAGTATGGTCTAACACAACATTAGGGGATTCAAAGTAATTTTTATGTTGGTTTTTTTTTCAGTGTGGATTATAAAAGAAAACGCAATGGCAGTAATCCTTGTGCTATGATTTACTTAATTGTTTTTTGTTAAACAACAATTTGAGCTAGAATAAATAATCTTACTCAAAATTAAGATTTAAAACCCTTTTGTTTCAACTGGAAACACGCAGGAGAAACATAAGCAACATTATAGCAAATGAAAAATCAAAACTTTTCTTTTAGATTGAATATCGTAATCATAAAATCTATACACAATATATTAACACAGAACAAAGCAGCACAAAAGTACCAAATACGTAGTTGCTGTTACGAAATATTATATTTTGTAGTGGACGTCTATAACTCCTAAAGAAGTTACTCCCACTACTCTTCTCTATTATGTAAATAACTTCCATTACTTCTCACCATTATAGTTGTAACTTCCACACTTCCATAACCTCCCCATGTTCTTCCTCTATGATCTCAAATGTTTTTTTTTTTTTTGATCTCAAATGTTTAATATCATGTTTATGACATTCTTTTGGTATACCTCTATGTAGTACTATAAATAGAGGATGAGAAGTCATTTTGTAACACACTTAAATATATAGAAGAAATAAGATTTTCTTCTCTCTTGCTCCCTACATTCTTGTCTATTTTCTTGTTTTATATTATTACTTTGAGCTAAGTTTCGTAATACGTTATCAGCACGATACTTTAACTAACCGAAAATATTTTTCTCAATTGAGGGATGGGGGTGATAGGCCTTTCTAGGAAGGCTTAGTGGTATTACACAATTAGTGATATCAAAACGACACAAATGTTCTTCGGTAAGTGTGAGGTATGTTACTTTCTTCAGTTGTTATATTCTTTTAACGTTTTAGTATTACATTAAAGACGCACTATTAGGAAATGGAAACAGTCTAAGAGTAAGATATCTAACTTTTCCATGGTTAATCTTTAAAGCTTTGAATTTTTATTTGATTACCTAAGGAGTAAAGAATGAGTCAAAAAGTGGTTCACTCTTGGAGAATATGTGTAAGTAATTAAGGTGGTGTCTTAGCCAGTTTCTTTTACAAGGTGTATGATCTACTTTCTAAGTAGTAATTAGTACGCTAATCTCAGAAGATTTTTAGTATACATTTCGCTAACACTGTCTCGGTGACAAGCCTGTTTAGGTTTTATCCCTATAACTTTAAGGACGTAATCTTAATCTTACCAAAATGTTTATAATGATCTTTATAGGCTAGAAGTTGACACCATATTCTTTGATTTCAACTCACTATATTTCTTTATCCTAATCTCTTTGCACGCAAACTAGATACCTTGATTACAATTGTATCTTGAATCATGATATCCATAGTGGGATGAAATTATTAAAGTCACTGGGAAACCATTAGTAATAAATACTAATTTTGGTTCTTTGTCAAAATTAAAATTGACATATGTTGCACTAAATTATTTTTCTCTTGATTAACTGAAGTTCTTATCAGGAGAACACAATGAATATAGAAGAAAAATTCAATATGGACTTGCTTTAAATTATGTATATGTTTTGTCTAACACGCAATTTCCATTCTTCAATGTATAATACACCATCCGTTTCAATTTATGTGAACCTATTTTCTTTTTGGTCCGTGCCAAAAAGAATGACCTCTTTCCTTATTTGGAAACAATTTACCTTTATGCAATGATTTATAGCCACATGAAATATTTGTGCCTCATTTTACACCACAAGTTCAAAAGTCTTTTTTCTTTTCTTAAACTCCGTGCCCAGTTAAATGGGTTCACATAAATTGAAACGGAGGGAGTATAAGATTTTTCTGGAATATATTTCTAATCATTGAGATTGCGTAAGTTACATTGGTATTGATAAAGACGGCTATAATATTAAGATGATGAAACTACTAATTATTAGAACATGACTAAATAATGTGAATACAATACGTTTGTGCATTTTGTTTGGTGACTCTGTTAACTAAAGAAAGGAAGATGTAGTCACATATTGATTTTCCTTGCTATATGTACTGTTGATATTTATGCTTGATACGTGAATTTAGGCTCTTGCTGGTTCAATGTTTGGCTGGAATAACATTTACACTTGAGTGAATTGCAGATATGACCTTGTCAAAGGTAATTGCTTGTTAGTGCACTTCAAGTACAGTTTACTATGACATTAAGACATCGGGTTCTAGTCCTGATATACCTTGGTAATAAGACGCTGGGTTTGAGTCCCAACACATTGTGTCCTAACATACCTTTACATGGGTAAGACATTGGTTTGAGTCCCAATGTACCATACTGAAATATAGTGATGACAAAAGAAAAATAATGTATTTTTCATGAAAAAACATGAAGCTTGTCCCATTTGATTTGCTGCATTCTTGAAGTGAATGTGATAGTGGTGCATAATAAGTCTGAATGAAGACAAGTGGTTGACCAATGAACATGGGCGTGCCAAAGATTAAAATAATAATAGTCATCATTATAGTAATTGTATAAAAGGAGAATAATAAGGGTTCTCAAAATAATCCTTCAAAGGTGAAGGAATTGTCTATCAATATAGTCTGTAATATGAGGCACCCTCATACGATTATAGTCCATTTTTGAAAGAATGCGATTTGTGACAAGCATTACAAATGCAGACTCATTCCTGAAAGTGAATGTGAAAATATACATGTGATATAAATTATGCATAAGAATGTATTGATGCATGGTTGAATAAATACTACAACTCACATCTACGGGAGGTTTGAGAGAAAGAAAGATCATGAACATTACTATGTGGTTATATGAAAATGTCATTGGTCGCGTACATGTGGTACACCAAAAATATTTTGCAATGCCTTATAAAAAGATATTAAAGGCAAACTTAAAGCAAGAAATGGTTTTGCTTATGATGATTTTGACCATGACAATTATTATGATATGATTTTCTCCGTGAAGGAGACATTCACCATATGGATGATGTGGCAAAAGATCTTGTAGTATAAATTATTTAGAGCACCGGAAGAGCGAATTTGTTACTACCCGAATAAATAAAATTATTCATGGCATTGGTGGTAGTAAGTCTCAAAAGGAATTTTTGAGTTTCAAATGTATTAGCCAAAGTGGTTGGTATATTGAGACAATAAATGAAAGGAAGATCGATTATCTTTATATTACTATAACATACTGGGTAAATATGAATGATTACCCGATTTTTCTTCTATTTGTACTACACGAGTATAAGCATGATGATGGAATCACATGCCACAAGTAAACTAGCGGTTTACTGAAATAAATATCAGTTGGCATGACCGGTTGGCCATCCCGGTTCATTTATGATGTGAAAATTGATTGAGAATTCACACTGGCATATATTGAAGAAATAAAAGATTCTTCGAGAATTCTCTTGTGTTGCTTATTCTCATAATATACCAGTCAAGGTTGAGATTGAATCCCTTAAAACCTGGAACGAATAAAAGGTGATATATATGGGCCCAGTCACCTGCCATGTGGACCGTTTACTGTTATATGATTTTAATAGATGCATTTATTGTATGGTCACATGTGCGTTTGTTATCAACTTGCACTTTGGTTTTTGCAAGGTTGTTTGCTCAAATTATTAGAGCACAGTTCCAGAATATATATTATGATAATTTATCTTGATAATGCTGGTTTAAATCCAAGTTGGTTTAGCAGAGATTATATGCCTCCAATTATAGCTAAACCATTGGTTATGAGAACAAAATTATAAAAAGAAAATTTGGTATGAGATGAATTATTTAATATAGAGCAGCACTTGTACGCATCTATCTAAGTTATGATAAATTCTCCCCCTCACAATTGGTTCAGGGTCAAGAACCAAATAATTTTCATCTAAAAATATGGATGTGCTATATGATTTAATTGTGCTGCCACGGTGCACAAAGATGGGTTCCCAAAGAAAGTTGGAAAATATGTTGGTGATCCCAACATTAGGGGGAGAAAATGGGCAGCTGAAAAAAAGTGCTATGTAAAATGAATTATTATGAATACATCTAGATCCCCGTACAAGAAAATGTGAACTTGAAGTTTAAGTGATATTCATTTTCAAAATATTGCCAGGCACATTGCTGACCCAAAGCTAAATGTCATATTTTAGTTGCTAGTACTCCAAATAGAATAACGTCCATGATGGACAAAGTTTATGGCGCGGATGAAGCATAATAGACTAATCGGTTCCAAAGATAAAACTCCTTGAAGAAGGAGAGGAGCAACCGTTAAAGATGGTCATAATGAGGCAAGTGCTTTATAGGAACGCCATGACATAACACTTTATAAAACCTCATGGGAGAGGCTCAGGTACCTGAAAATAATGAGATCTCGATAAGTTATGTCTTTATTGATTGATGACGAAACCGACGTAAAATGATCGTCGACAATATTGTTGATATAATGTGGCGCTCAATATTATTAATATTGACGAGGATCTTGAACTCAAATCTGTTATGGAATTTTGACAGATAAATGATTGGCCAAATGAAAAATATGCAATGAAAATTGACTTCATCTGAAACATATAAAGTTGGACGGATAGTTCCAACAGCTGAAAGTATATAGGCTATATGGAGATATTCAAATATGATTAGTGCTATATTACAAAAGGAATCTTTGATATAGATTTGTTCATTCTAACAATTATTGTCAAGGTTTTATTGGTTATGAAAATGCAAGCATTTTCTGAAATTAACAATCTATTTGTCTATAAGGGTAATGCAATATTGTAATATTCAACAAGTTTCTAATTACATTGCAGATGATACTGCATGCATAGCTCAATTGAAAGAAGGACTATCGAAGGAGATAAAATAAAGCACGTTCACCAAAGTTCTTCAACAAATTTTTTCAAGTGATAATTTGACAAGGTTCTTCACAAGGCATTGTGGATCTCAATATTAGAGAAGTTGTTATACAAGCTTGGAATTCGTCGTCTCCGAAGAGTAAAGTGATATTTTCATCAGGGGGAGGCAAATACACGCTTTACTCTTTTTCCCTTAGTTAAGATTTTATCCCACTGGGTTTTCGGGCAAGGTTTTTAATGAGGCAGTAAATAATGCGTATTACAAGATATGTGTACTCTTTTTCCTTCACTAAGATTTTTTCCCAGGGATTTTTTTCTTAGTAAGGTTTTAGCGAGGCACATTATCTATAGACATCCAAGGGGGAGTGTTATGAAATATTATATTTTGTAGTGGATGTCTATAACTCCTAAAGAAGTTACTCCCACTACTCTTCTCCATTATGTAAATAACTCCCACTACTTCTAACCATTATAGTTGTAACTCCCACACCTCCATAACCTCCCCATGTTCTTCTTCCATGATCTCAAATATTTAATATCATATTTATGATATTCTTTTGGTATACCTCTATATAGTACTATAAATAGAGGATAAGAAGTCATTTTGTAACACACTTGAATATATAGAAGAAATAAAATTCTCTTCTCTCTTGCTCCCTACATTCTGGTCTATTTTCTTATTTTATATTATTACTTTGAGCTAAGTTTCGTAATAGTTGCTAAAAATTTAATATTTAGATGATAGATTTTTAACCACTCAACTTCATTAATTTAGCAATCAACGTCAATTAAAAGCATCCACAATAACTTCTCGCTTCTATTGGTATTGGTCATTAAGTTTTGACCTTCTGCCTTTTGAGCTTTCTTTTGTATCTGTTTAACTGTAATGATCTGACTGGTTATTTTGAACAACTGCATCCGGTTCGGCAATTTGAGTTCAAGAGCAGCTTCACATTATGTATAACGATTTTGTGCGGGGTTGGATTCAGTTTTCGGATGAATCGAAGTCGAATTGGAAAGAACGAATATAGTTCTGGAAGCTTAAGCGGAGAGAATTGGACCGGAATTTAACTTTTGAGTAAACAACTCACGAATGAGGTTTGGGTGATGTCAGTAGCTTCGTATGGTAATTTTGGACTTGGGCTTGTGTTCGTATTTGGGTTTGGAGGCACGTAGGATAATTTGGGGCATTTTGGCAAAAGTTGGAAAAGTTGAAGTTTGAAAATGGAGAGGTTTAACCCATAGTTGACTTTTATGTTATCGAGGTCTGAATGTGATTCTGAAAATTAGAACAGCTGCGTTATGTCATTTCGGACTTGCCTGCAAAATTTGGTGTTGTTTGGAGTTGATTTGATATGGTTCGGACGCTTGGTTGCAATTTTGGAGGTTCTTGAAGTTCATAGTGATTTTCATGCATTTGGGTATCTGACTCATGGTCTTAGCGATGTTTGAAGTGATTTTAGAGTGGGGATAAGTTCGTATGATGTTATGGGATGTGTTGGTACATTTGGTTGAGATTTCGGGGGCCTCGGATGAGTTTCAGGGTGAATTTTGAGCGAGTCTGGGCATATCGGTACCCTGAGATGATTCTCGCACTTTTGGGAGTCCAGACCACACCAAAAATATGCGGACCTCGGGGAAGTGTGCAGACTGCACTAAAATTTATGCGGACCTCAATGCGGACCGCACAATTTGGTGTGCGGCCGCACATCAAGATGTTCCATAGGTGCACTGGTCATCTTTTGATCTACAAACAATTTTGAGATGATTCTAAAACGAAAGTTGTAGCTCTTCGTGTCTAGTTTTCAAAAAGGTAAAAAGTTATAATTTGAAAATCTGTAGAGAAAGGTATGACCAAAATACTAAAGCCTGTCACTGTAGTCAAATCCTCCGCGGAAAACACTGGTTTTTGTGCAGATAACACTAATTTTTGTGCGGTCAGCAGTGCTGGAAATCCAGGAGGTGCACTATAAATATGAGGTTTAGGGTTTTATTTCATATTTTGACCTAGAGAGCTCGAATTTTGGCAATTTTCTGAAGATTTTTCAAGAAATTCATCGGGGTAAGTGATTCTAACTCCGATGTGGCTAAAGTACATGAATCTATCATTGAATTCATCATTTAATTCGTGATTTGGGAAGAAAATTTGTGAAATCTTTCAAAAATATAAAATGAAGATATGAAGGACCAAATGGTTTCGGAATTGGATAATTTTTGTATGGATGAACTCGTATCAGAATGGGTATTTGATTTTTGTAAATTTTGTTGGGTTCTGAGGTGCGGACCCAGGGAGTTGACTTTTGTTGACTTTTTGCAAATTGTATAAGAATCATAGTTTTGTTAATTGAAATTATTTTGCTCTTGTATTGTTAGATGTATTCAAGTCATTTTTGGCTAGATTGGGCCGATCATTAATGAATTGGTAAAGGAAAAGCTAAATTGAGTATTGAATTGGCCGGATTGAAGTAAGTATCTTGCCTAACCTTGTGTGGGGAACTTTCCCTTAGAAATTGAGTCTTCCATGCTAATTGTAGTCATTGCATGCGAGGTGACGAGTGTGTGCTCGGACTTATTTGTGAGAAATTTGCCTCTAGGGTTCTTAGGTCCTTATGTGGAAAGTGTCTCATTATGATTGGGTTTCCTAATTTTTTAACTTGCCTCTATATGCTCCATATGATGTTGTTAGCTTTCCTTTAATTCTCACGTGTTACATTGACCCTTAGTTGTCTTAATTGAAGTGATTGTCTTCCTTATTGTTTTGACACTTCTTGATTGTGAGTTCCTCTATGACTTCGTGTGAATATTTTATATGTCCAATTGTTGTGGTGACCGGTATAGTTATCACGTGCTTATTATGTCTTGTTGTTTTGTTGAGGTTATCATGCTTCTTGGTTTTTCCGTGACCCTTATTATGTACTTGTTGATTTTCTTGCCGGGACGTTGTTGCTTATGATATTATCTCCCTTGTCGGGATGTTGTTGTTATACTCTTGTTCACTTACCGGGATTCTTTTATGATTGATGATGATTTGTAAATTGAAGCGGTTTGCATGCCTGCAACAAGATATATGAAACGGGAGCGGGTTGTACGCCTGCAACAAGATATATGAAATGGGATTAGGTTGCACTCTTGCAACGAGATATATGAAATGGGAGCGGGTTGTACGCTTGCAACGAGATATATGAAATGGGAGCGGGTTGCATGCCTGCAACGAGATATATGAAATGGGAGCGGGTTGTACGCCTGCAATGAGATATATGAAATGGGAGTGAATTGCACGCCTGCAACGAGATATGTGAAATGGGATCAGGTTGCACGCCTGCAACAAGATATGAAATGAAAGTAAAATTCTGTGTTTGTTTTCCTTATCCTTGTTAGTATTGGATTTTGCTGCCATGCACTTTCTATTTGCTATGTTTATTTGTTGTTACCAATTCAAGTGTTTAACTGTTCAGATTCCTTTACCGCTATGATCCTTTGTGAAGGAACCCTATCATGTTTTAAATATTTTGCCGTATTAATATACATATTTTTTTTATACTTCAACTTTCAATAATTGTTTCATCTTCAATTTATTTAGTTACTCAATTAAATTTCCTTAAACTGTCTGAGGTTGTATTTTACTTAAAAATGGGATTTCTACTAAGATAATTTATTAAATTTCTTGTTAAAATAATATTTCATTCGATGTTGTACTTTAATTGAAAATGGTACTTTTTATTTAAATGATTTCTAAAAAATAATTTCATCTTTTCTTTTGAGTTCCTAATTGGTTTAGAAGCTGTACTCCTCTTATGTTATGTAAATCAGACTCCTTGAACATCTTAATTGCATTGGTTATAGACCCTATGAACCGAGTAACTTGAGAATATTTTTGTGTAAAGTGAGATAGAAATATGTGGGAACGAGGTGCCGGGTGTGCTAAAAGTTTGGTAATTGAGGTTATGATATGAGATATCGAGTTTGAGATGGCTGGAAATTGTACATCAGAAATGATATGATTTATTGAGCTGGCATCGCTTTCCTTGTTTGAGTACATTTTTCTTTACTTGTCTGTGTTCCAACTATGTTGGTATTAATTTATCTGGTTATCTTCGTTTCCACCCGTATTCCTCTTTATTGTTTCTATTGATTGTAGTTTGTTCTTTCTCTGCTGTTGATATTTCTATGTCATTTTTAGATTGATAGTTTATTATCAAATCCCGTTCAATTTATTTGACCAGTAGGTGCCTGGACTGTTCCTCGTCACTACCCATCGAGGTTAGTCTTGATACTTACTGGGCACTGCCGTGGTATGCTCATACTACACTTTTTTATATTTTGTGTACAGATCCAGGTATTTGATCAGTAGTAGTTGTGCGGGTCATTGTAGTGGAGACTCAAGGTAAACTTGCTACAACGTTCACAGGCCTCGGAGTCACCTTCATTTGTACTTATTTCTATTTGTTCCCTTTGTTTTGGAGCAGTGATGTATTTATTTTGTATAAATACCCTTAAAAAGGCTTGTGACTTGTACTGCCAGTTTTGGAAATTGTCAATGTTAAGAGTTATTTAGATTAAAGTTAGTAAATATAAATGTTATCTCAGTTAATGTTAGGCTTACCTAGTTTAGAGACTAGGTGCCATCATGACTCCTTTAGAGGGATTTTTGGGTCGTGACAAGTTGGTATCAGAGTTCTAAGTTCATGGGTGATGTGAGTCACAAATAGATTTAGTAGAGTCTTGCAGACCGGTACAGAGGCTACAGAATTGTTAGGAAATTCCCCTTCTTTCATTCCTTATCATGCGATATTGATTCACCTCGAAGTATATAACTTGTGTTCCTTTGCATCCACTCGTGCATAATACTACGCTCTCAGCGTTTGCCATGCGCCAGTGGTTCGTGATGCTATAGACGAGCTACGAAGGAGTCAGGGACACTCAAGCATTGCCTCTACGTATTGTCCAGACTGAAGATATAGAGATACTATTCAGTTGTTTACATGGAGGCGCAACGGAAGCGTGGTGGGTGTTGATTGAGGATAGCTAGCGGTATTGGAGAAACTTGTGATTTGTGTTGTACGACCTGTGAAGGTTAGCTCTGCGGATCATCAGACGTTATTTTCTATGGCTTCACACCAATTGGAGGAGTCTATCAGTGGCATTCAGATTGCATAGTCAGACTTGTGTTAGTTTCGGCCTGAGGTATATGTATGTGTGATGTTGGTAGGTTCCCAAGATTTTTATATGACTAAGGTCTAATATCTTGCACGAGATAATGTTGGGGCTTACAGTATTTCTATGTTAATAGTGGATCTACATTTCAACATCAAGGGGAGTCGGAGGAACAACTTCAGATTCACAGAAGGTCTATTTAGTATGGGCATCGTGGGTGCGGCCGGACGAGGTGCTTTAGAGGAAATGTGGTGGTTTATGAGCTTCTGAGCTACGTGGTTCATGCTAAGGTTATCTGTATGTGGGGCTTTAATAGGAATTATTGCATATCGACTATCCGAAGAAATGAGTCAGTTCAGTAGTATTGGGTGAGCATAGCAATGGAAGTAAATGGTCCTTTTGAATGAGAATTCTCTACTGGCATTGTGGTAGCGCACTTGGATTGGATGGTTTGTGCAACTCGGTTGAGTTGGATAGGTGCAATTCTAATGGCTTAGTAGCGTACGGGCGGATCTCGATGGTTTGATTACGGCCTAAGTTGGGTGTCTACTATGGGCATAAAGAATATGTGGTACATTGCGATTTCTCCTAAATCAGTATCAGAAGCTAATAGAGTGTTGGCGTCGTTGGCTACCATATGAGAAGAGTGTGCATTTTTAGAAAGAACCTTGAGTTTTGGTTTGCAGTGCGTGGCTGGTAGCTTGGTTATTACTGGGTTTTGAGGCTTTCGGGGTTTATGTTTTGTTACACGGCCAGAAACTCTATAGGGGTCCTTCAGTAGAATAATAGGGTGTGAGTGATATATCAGCTAATTGGTTTGCGTAGTTAAGATGGGTATGGAAATTTTGGTATTCCTGAGGTTTAGGGCTAGATGCTCTCATAAATGGACTATTCCCTATTTGCGGATCTTGAAGAAATGTTGAGAATGCAATAATTAATAGCATGTATTATCGATAAGTTGTTATGGATCTTTTTGAAGCATACTTACCAATTTGGAAATAATCAGGATTTGGGTTGGGGCTATTTGAAATCTCAATGAGAATAGGTATCTTGTATCAGATCAAGTTTGAGCGATTATGTGAGATTGTCATTATGGTTATGTTACCGGGAAAAATGGATATTATTTTTGCCCCTAGCCTATGTTATGTGCTACTCTTTTATGCTGTGTTAGGTGGTGAAGTAGTATGATTATTCCCTATACATGTTGTAATTCTGTTCAGGCCTTATGGCGATGCAGGCAAGATAGCCCTCGTGATGTTGATTTGTTCATTACACCTTAGCTATGCTTGTTTCTTTCATGTTCTAAAACTTCTATTCATTGTTCCCACAATTTTACTTGTGCACTCTACTATGCCTGATATCAATATTTATGTGATCAGTGGACCCAAGCATCTTGGCTTGATGAGCATTTTGGAGCGGGCGGCGTGCCGCAGTGGATGTTGTATGGGATACCCCTTCCTTGTGTTTATTTGGGGTTCTACTTTTCCTCTGTGGAACAATTTGATGAAAACTATATTTTTGTTGTTGCACGTGTTACACTTGTTAGAAAATTATTCTACTTTGCTTTTCCTTATTTCTTCTACATAATTGAGTTATTGCTGGTTCAGTGTACGAGCTGTGCAGAGAATTTGTGTGTTTCCATGATGAGTCATCAGTTGGGCTGCTTGTATTGGTCGAGATGAGGTTCTTAGACCTGAGATTTTTACTATGGTATTTGGGGTGAGGAGTGGTTGGATGTATGTGGTTGTTTCTACTAAGAGTTGGGTAATGGCCCTTGGCGGGCGAAAGAGTTTCTTGACTTGTTGACTTCATGAGCAGCTATGAATATCCGCATGTTTCTTATCATGGGCAGTGATATGGAGGTCCGAAACAAGGTTATATTTAATATGAGGTGTATTGTCGGCATTCAGGATGTTATTTGAACAACTGTGGTGGTCGGAGGTTATTGTTTCAAGTATTTGAGTTGGGTGGAACAACATGTGATTGTATATTGGATTGGAATTTTGGCTCGATTCAGCTTGTTCAGGTTCATACAGTGTGATGATGTGGGATTCGGATCCTATGATGAATTTTAGACGTTGAGGTTTGGGTTCTATTCTAAGGTTATGGACTAAGGAGGAGATGAGACCTTCTGTTAAGTGGCATTTCCAGTTCTGCATAGGTTGGGTGATGGGGAAACACCCCCGGGTGTATGTATGAGGAGCTCATGTAGCGGTTCAATGGCTTTGGAATGACTCCCAGCATGTTCGAAGACGAACATATGTTTAAGTGAAGGAGGATGTAATGATCCAACAGATCGTTTTGAATAATTGCATCTGTTTCGGGAGTTTGAGTTCAAGAGCAGCTTCACATTATGTATAACGACTTGTGTGCAGGGTTGGATTCAGTTTTCGGATAAATCGGAGTCGAATTGGAAAGAAGGAATATAGTTACGGAAGTTTAAGCAGAGAGAATTGGACCGGAATTTGACTTTTAAGTAAATGGATCCGGAATGAGTTTTGGGTGATGTCAGTAGCTTTGTGTGGTGATTTTGGACTTGGGCTTGTGTTCGAATTTGGGTTTGGAAGCTCGTAGGGTAATTTGGGGCATTTCGGTAAAAGTTGGAAAATTGAAGTTTGGGAAATGGAGTGTATGACCCACATTTGATTTTTATGTTATCGAGGCTGGAATGCGATTCTGAAAGTTGAAACAGCTCCGTTATGCCATTTGGGACTTGCCTGCAAAATTTGGTGTCTTATGGAGTTGATTTGATATGGTTCGGACGCTTGGTTGCAATTCTGGAGGTTTTTGAAGTTCATAGTGACTTTCATGTGTTTAGGCATCTGACTCGTGGTCTTAGAGATGTTTGAAGTGATTTTAGAGTGGGGATAAGTTCGTATGATGTTATGGGATGTGTTGATACATTTGGTTGAAGTTCGGGGTGGCTCGGATGAGTTTCGGGGTGAATTTTGAGCGAGTCCGGACATATCGGTACTCTGAGATGGTTTTGGCACTTTTGGGAGTGCGGACCTCAGAGGAGTGCACGGACCACACTAAAATTTGTGGGGACCACATAATTTGGTGTGCAGCCGCACATCAAGATGTTTCGCAGGTGCACTAGTCTGACTCCGGAAGCCTATATATTTTGATCTACAAGGAATTTTGAGATAATTTAAAAAACAAAAATTGTAGCCCTTTGTGTATCGTTTCTAGAAAGGTAAAGAAATTACAATTTGGACATCTGTATAGAAAGTAATGGCCAAAATACTAAAGCCTATCTCTGTAGTCAAATCCTCCGCAGACAGCACTGGTTTTTGTGCGGACAACACTGGTTTTTGTGCGGTCAGCAGTGGTGGAAATCCGGGAGGTGCACTTTAAATACGAGGTTTAGGGGTTTATTTTATATTTTGACCTAGAGAGCTCGGATTTTGGCGATTTTTCGAAAGTTTTTTCAAGAAATTCATCGGGTAAGTGATTCTAACCCCGATGTGGCTAGAGTACATGAATCTATCATTGAATTCATAATTTAATTCGTGATTTGGGAAGAAAAGTTGTGAAATCTATCAAAAATGTAAAATGATGATTTGAAGAACCAAACAGTATCGGAATTGGATAATTTTTGTATGGGTGAACTCGTAATGGAACATGTATTCGATTTTTGTAAATTTTGTCGGGTTTCGAGGTGCAGGCCCATGGAGCAGACTTTTGTTGACATTTTACAAATTATATAAGAGTTATAGTTTTGTTAATTGGAATTATTTTGCCTTGCATTTTTAGATGTATTCAAGTCATTTTTGGCTAGATTGAGCCGAGCATTGATGAATTGGTAAAGGAAAAGCTAAATTGAGTATTAAACTGGCCGTATTGAAGTAAGTATCTTTCCTAACTTTGTGTGGAGAACTTCCTCTTAGTAATTGAGTCTTCCATGCTAATTGTAGTCATTGCATACGAGGTGGCGAGTATGTGCTCGGACTTATTTTTGAGAAATTTACCTCTTGGTTTCTTAGGTCCTTATGTGGAAAGTATCCCGTTATGATTGGTTTTCTTAATTTTTAACTTGCCTCTATATGCTCCATATGATATTGTTGGCTTTCCTTTAATTCTCACGTGTTACACTGATCCTTAATTATCATAATTGAAGTGATTGTCTTCCTTATTGTTTTGATATTTCTTGATTGTGAGTTTCTCTATGACTTCGTGCGAATATTTTACATGTCCAATTGTTGTGGTGACCTGTATAGTTATCATGTGCTTATTATGTCTTGTTATTTTGTTGAGGTTATCGTGCTTCTTGATTTTTCCGTGGCCCTTATTATGTACTTGCTGATTCCCTTGCCGGGGTGTTATTACTTAT
Organism: Nicotiana glauca; assembly: GCA_026770625.1. Taxonomy (NCBI): domain Eukaryota; kingdom Viridiplantae; phylum Streptophyta; class Magnoliopsida; order Solanales; family Solanaceae; genus Nicotiana; species Nicotiana glauca. The sequence continues at coordinate 91,978 of MU745452.1, forward strand.
GATATTGTCTTCCTTGCTGCGGTGTTGCTGTTATAGTCTTGTTCCCTTACCGAGATTCTTTTATGATTGATGATGATTTTGTAAATGGGAGCGGGTTGCACGTGTGCAACAAGATATATGAAATGGGAGCAGGTTGCACGCTTGCAACAGGATATATGAAATATGATCGGGTTGCACGCCTGCAATAAGATATATGAAATGGGATCGGGTTGCACGCCTGCAATAGTGGGTTGTACGCCTGCAGCGAGATATATAAAATGGGAGTGGGTTGCACGCCTGCAATAAGATAAATGAAATAGGAGCGGGTTGCACGCCTGTGTGACGACCCAAAGGGTCATCACCGTATTTCTCCCTTCTTCCGCGCTTTTGAATCATAGAAAACCTCATTTTTAGTTGCCTCGATTTGCGTGCACAGTCCGGGCGCTAAGCCGGAAAGTTTTCATGTTAAAATATGTGAATTCTGTGAAATATTTGAAGAAATATGATATTAATATTGATATAGTTGACATTGGTCAACATTATGGGTAAACGGACCCAGACCCGTGATGTGATAGTCCCGGGAGGTCCGTAGAAAACTATGGGACTCGGGCATGTGTCCGGAGTCGAAATTCAAGGTCCAGAACCCCGGTAAAAGAATTTTTCTGTTAAATTGTTTTCTGAAATTATTAAGGAAAAATATAAATGAAAATGAGTTAGAAAATATACGTATTGGGCTCGTATTTTGGTTCCGACGCCCGGTACAGGTCTTAAATATGCGTTAAGCGCTTTCTGTGAAATTTGGTCGAAATCGGATGTCGTTTGACGTGTGTCGGACCTAAATAGCTAAAGTTGGAAGTTATGAACTTTGAAATGAAAATTTTGAGTTTTGGGGTTTGATTCTTTTATTTTGATGTTATTTTGGCGATATGATCGCTCGAGCAAGTTCGTAGGATGATATTGAGTTAGTGTGTGTGTTTGGTTGGGAGCCTTGAGAGCTCGGGAGTGATTCGGAGGTAGTTCGGGGTAGTTTTACACCTAAAATCACAGCAGATTTTCTGCAATTCTTGCACAGGTCATTTGTTCTACGCGAACGCGACCTTGTTTCACGTTCGCGATGACCAGTGCCCCAGCCTTCTTCGCGTTCGCGGAAATCCCACCACGTTCGCACTGTTATGTCATCCCCCTCATCGCGTTCGCACTTCTATTCACGCGTCCGCGTAGCTGAGCCCTCCCCTTCACCGCGTTCGCGATCCTCTTGTCGCGTTCGCGTATAACAGTCCCTGGGCCCCCAGCATTTTCTTCTACGCATTCGCCCCCCCTTTCACACGAACGCGATGCTTGCCTGTCTTCCTTCATCGCGAATGCGACATGGATGTCGCGAACGCGATTAACAATTTCGCCCAGCGAATTTTTAAGTGCAAAACAGTAGCTATTACGGGATTATTCCCATTTGTCTCAAACCTTGTCTTCTCCACAGCACCTAGGCGAATTTCAGAGCTAACCTTCATCAAAGTTACTTAGGTAAGTATTATTTAACTCATCTCTTCATTTCCTATCATCATCTATCAAATTCCTAGCCCTATATCATGAAATTCAAGGTAGAAAATGGGGGTTTTGGGTAGAACTAGGGCTTTTAGGATTTTGGGCAATTCAACCTCAATTCGAGGTCGAATCTTAAAACAAATTGCATATTTGAACTCGTGGGATTATGGGTGATTGGGTTTTGGTCCGAGCCTCGAGTTGGGACCATGTGGGCCCGGGGTTGGATTTTGGTATTTTTGGAAGAATGATAGGAAATTCATTTCTAGGCTATGGAATTGTGTTTTTAAGCCATTATTGATAATATTGAGCTAATTATAGCTAGATATCATTTTTTCGGAGTTGGATTCTAGAGGAAAGGCATTGTTTAGAGGCTTGATTGCTATATTCGGACCGAGGTAATTGTTTGATGTAACTTTGGCTTGAGGGAATAGGATTAGAGTTTGCTAAATGATCGAGTATGGTGTATAGGCATGGTGACGAGTATCTATACACCGGTGTCTAGCATGACCGTGAGTCGTAAATGCTTTTAATTTGAAAGATATGACACAACTGTCTTGTTAAATTGATAACTTCCATGTAAAGTGTTGGATAAGAACGAAATGAACTAAAAGAGTTTGTGAAGCAATGATTCCCTTGCCGGGACGAGTAGACTGTTACAATTGAATT
>MU745452.1:101634-113956 GCA_026770625.1 Nicotiana glauca
AAAAGAGTTATGCGAATCGCAAGGTTCGAGATGTAGCTTTCATGGTTGGCGAGCGAGTATTGATCCGTGTATCGCCTATGAAGGGCGTGATGAGATTTGGGAAGAAGGGCAAGCTTAGCCCTAGGTTCATTGGCCCATTTGAGATTCTTGATCGCACGGGAGAGGTAGCTTATAGGATTGCCTTGCCACCTAGCTTGTTAGCCCTGCATCTAGTGTTTCATGTGTCTATGCTCCGGAGGTATCACGGAGATCCTACCCACGTGTTAGATTTTAGCACTGTCCAGTTGGACAAGGATCTGTCCTACGAGGAGGAGCCGGTAGCTATACTAGACCGGCAGGTTCGACAGTTGAGGTCGAAGTATTTTCATTCATTGCGTGTTCAGTGGAGAGGTCAGCCTCCTGAGGCATCAACCTGTGAGTCCGAGTCTGATATGCGGAGCCGTTACCCTCATCTATTTCATGACTCAGGTACTTCTTTCTTTTGTCCGTTCGAGGAAGAACGATTGTTTTAGAGGTGGAGAATGTGACGACCCAAAGGGTCATCACCGTATTTCTCCTTTCTTCCGTGCTTCTGAGGCCTTGAAAACCTCATTTTTAGTTGCCTCGATTTACATGTGCAGTCCGGGCGCGAAGCCGGAAAGTTTTTATGTTAAAATATGTGAATTCTGTAAAACATTTGAAGAATTATGATATTAATATTGATATAGTTGACTTTTGTCAACATTTTGGGTAAACAGACTCGGACCCGTGATGTGATGGTCCCGGAAGGTCCGTAGAAAAATATGGGACTCGGGCATGTGCCCGGAGTCGAAATCCGAGGTCCAGAACCCCAGTAAAAGTATTTTTCTGTTAAATTATTTTCTGAAATTATTAAGGAAAAATAGAAATAAAAATGAGTTAGAAAAAATAGGTATCGGGCTCGTATTTTAGTTCCGACGCCCGGTACAGTTCTTAAATATGCGTTAAGCTCTTTCTGTGAAATTTGGTCGAAATCGGACGTCGTTTGACGTGTTTCGGACCGAAATAGCTAAAGTTGGAAGTTATGAACTTTGAAATGAAAATTTTGAGTTTTGGGGTTTGATTCTTTGATTTTGATGTTATTTTGGCGATATGATCATTTGAGCAAGTTCGTAGGATGATATTGAGGTAGTGTGTGTGTTTGGTTGGGAGCCCCGAGGGCTCGGGAGTGATTCGGAGGTAGTTCGGGGTAGTTTTACACCTAAAATCACAGCAGATTTTCTGCAATTCTTGCACAGGTCATTTGTTCTACGCGAACGCGACCTTGTTTCGCGTTCGCGATGACCAGTTCCTGAGCCTTCTTCACGTTCGCGGAAAGCCCACCGCGTTCGCACTGTTATGTCATCCCCCTCATCGCGTTCGCGATTCTATTCACGTCTTCGCATAGCTGAGCCCTCCCCTTCACCGCATTCGAGATCCTCTTGTTGCATTCGCGTATAACAGTCCCTGGGCCCCTAGCATTTTCTTCTACGCATTCGCGCCCTCTTTCATACGAACGCGATGCTTGCCCGTCTTCCTTCATCGCGAACGCGACATGGATGTCGTGAACGCGATGAATAATTTTGCCCAGCGAATTTTTAAGTTCAAAACAGTAGCTATTACGGGATTATTCCCATTTGTCTCAAACCTTGTCTTCTCCACAGCACCTAGGCGAATTTCAGAGCTAACCTTCATCAAAGTTCCTTAGGTAAGTATTATTTAACCCATCTTCTTCATTTCCTATCATCATCTATCAAATTTCTAGCCCTAAATCATGAAATTCAAGGTAGAAAATGGGGGTTTGGGTAGAACTAGGGCTTTTGGGATTTTGGGCAATTCAACCTCAATTTGAGGTCAAATCTTAAAATAAATTACATATTTGAACTCGTGGGGTTATGGGTGATTGGGTTTTGCTCCGAGCCTCGAGCTGGGACTATGTGGGCCCGGGGTCGGATTTTGATATTTTCGGAAGAATGATAGGAAATTCATTTCTAGGCTATGGAATTGTGTTTTTAAGCCATTATTGATAATATTGAGCTAATTATAGCTAGATATCGTTATTTCGGAGTTGGATTCTAGAGGAAAGGCAGTGTTAGAGGCTTGATTGCTATTTTCGGACCGAGGTAAGTGTTTGATCTAACTTTGGCTTGAGGGAATATGATTAGAGTGCTTTGATTGATATTTGCTAAATGATCGAGTATGGTGTATAGGCATGGTGACGAGTATCTATATACCGGTGTCTAGCATGACCATGAGTCGTAAATGCTTTTAATTCGAAAGATATGACACAATTGTCTTGTTAAATTGATAACTTCCACGTAAAGTGTTGGATAAGAACGAAATGAACTAAAAGAGTTTGTGAAGCAATGATTCCCTTGCTGAGACGAGTAGACTGTTACTATTGAATTCTCCCTTGCCGGGATAGTTGGGTTGTTAGCTGTACCCTTGCCGGGTTTAATTGTATGTTGTTGTTTTTCCCTAATGGGGCCTTCTTTGGAGAGATTATTAGTGTTATGAATTATAATATGAGATCGTGTGGCACGCCGACCACTTATGAATTATAATATGGGATCATGTGGCACGCCGACCACTTATGAATTATAATATGGGAACGTGTGGCACGCCGACCACTTATGAATTATAATATGGGATCGTGTAGCACACCGACCACTTATGCACTGATAAATGGGAATGTGTGGCGCGCCGTCCACTTAGACTTATATACTTATACGAGCTATAGTATTGAGATGGTTACATTGTTATATCTGTTGATTTTTCTTTACTGTTTCTCCCGGAGCATGTCCCTTTCCCCCCTTTGTTACTGGTATTTGCTTGTTGTTATTTCCATTGTTTGTACATATATATAGATATCTGCACAGGTTGATTTCGGTAGGTCCTGTCTAGCCTCGTCACTACTTCGCCAAGGTTAGGCCAGGCACTTACCAGCACATGGGGTCGGTTGTGCTGATGCTACACTCTGTGCCTTTTTGTGCACAGATTAGGATGTAGCTTACGGACCGCAACGGTAGGATTTTCTGGGAGCTATCTTCAGTCCAGGGACTCTTGAGGTAGCCTAGCTGGCGTTCGCAGGCCGAAGTCCCTTTCTTTACCTTTGTTTGTTCATCTTGTATCAGGCAAACACTATGTATTTCTTTTCCAGACTTATTTGTAGTATTCTGTAGTAGTCCGTGAGTAGTGACACCAGGTACTGGGTAGAAGTGAATTTAGAAAACTTCCGCATTTTTTTTCTCCGTTTGCAGTTAATTAAGTATTTATAAGTCTTCCACATTTGATTATCATTTCAGTTTATTATAATTGTTTAAAAGAAAGCAGTAGAAATGTTGTATGGAATGGCTTGCCTAGCTCCGACAGTAGGCGCCATCACGACTCTCGATGGTGGAAAATCCGGGTCGTGACAGCCTGGAACGAGATATGAGAAATGGGATCGGGTTGCACTCCTGCAATAAGATATGAAATGAAAGTAAAATTCTGTGTTTGTTTTTCTTATCCTTGTTAGTGATTGGATTTTGGTGTCGTGCACTTTCTGTTTGCTATGTTTATTTTGTTGTTACCATTTCAAATATTTAACTGTTCAGATTCCTTTACCGCTGTGATCCTTTGTGAAGGAACCCCATCATGTTTTCAATATTTTGCCGTATTTATATACATATTTTTTTTATACTTCAAATTTCAATAATTGTTTCATCTTCAATTCATTTAGTTACTCAATTAAATTTCCTTAAACTGTCTAAGGCTGTATTTTACTTAAAAATGGGATTTCTACTAAGATAATTTATTAAATTTGTTATTAAAAGTAATATTTCATTCAATGTTGTACTTTAATTAAAAATGGTACTTTCTTTATTTAAATGATTTCTAAATATAACTTATTCTTTCCTTGAACATCTTAAATGCATTGGTTTTAGATCCTATGAACAGAGTAACTTGAGAACATTATTGTGTAAAGTGAGATAGAAATATATGGGCACGAGGTGCCGGGTGTGCTAAAAGTTTGGTAATTGAGGTTATGATACGAGACATTGAGTTTGAGATGGCTGAAAATTGTACATCAGAAAAGATATGATTTATTGAGCTAGCATCACTTTCCTTGTTTGAGTACATTTTTCTTTACTTGTCTGTGTTCCAGCTATATTGGTGTTAATTTTTCTGGTTATCTTCGTTTCCACCCGTGTTCCTCTTTATTATTTCTACTGATTGTAGTTTGTTCTTTCCCTGCTGTTGATATTACTATGTCATTTTTAGATTAATAGTTTATTATCAAATCCTGTTTAATTTATTTGACCAGTAGGTGCATGAATTTTTCTCGTCACTACCCCACCAAGGTTAATCTTGATACTTACTGGACACCACCGTGGTGTGCTCATATTACACTTCTGTACATTTTTCTGTACAGATCCGGGTATTTGATCGGTAGTAGCTGTGCGGGTTGTTGCGGTGGAGATTCAAGGTAAACTTGCTACAGCGTTTGCAGGCCTCGGAGTCACCTTCATTTGTACTTTTTTCCATTTGTTCCTTTTGTTTCGAAGCAGTGATGTATTTATTTTATATAACTACCCTTAGAAAGGCTTATGGTTTGTACCGCCGGTTTTGAGAATTATAAATTGTTAAGACTTATTCAGATTAAAGTTAGTAAATATAAATGTTATCTCAATTAATGTTAGGCTTACCTAGTTTAGAGACTGGATGCCACCACGACTCTTTCGGAGGAATTTTTGGATCGCGAAATTAACATAACACACAAAGAAAATTAATTCCCGCAAGCTGCTCTATAATGTCAGTTACACTCATAGAAGCACCCCTTTTTTTATTCTTTCGTTCCAACCGTTCCGATCTAGCTTTCCTATGTCTCTCTTCTCTGGTCGTGCATGTTTAATTATAACGTATAGACATCCAAAATAACCCGATAGGTATCACGACTTCATCAACAGAGTACTGATTATGAATCATGTTTATATAGCGTCTCCCTTACTTTAAAAAAAAATAATTAAAAAAAAAGACAGAATAAAGCAAGCCCAAAATATTCGTATGTCATCCTTTTTTTGTTACAAAACTCTTCTACAAACCTCATGCTCCCAAGCTTCAATCCATCAAACCATACATGGAAGAGTGACAGCCTTTTCGGATACTGATATTATATCCTACTACGTGACGCGGATAGTATATGTTCTAGCCTATAAAGACTTTGAAACCTATGTATTGTTAATAGTTATTCTAGCATAACTGTTGTTAGTGAGTCTATTTTGAATGTATATCTCCTTAGTATTATTAATAAACTACTCGTTTAACGAGAAAATAGAGTTCGAAAATAGGATTTTAACACTTACTAGTAAATGCTGGCCGTGCTAAGCACGGGCCCAATGACACGGACACCATTGTTTTATTGCATCTTATAATTTCTTTTTTATTCTTGTTTTATGCTTTATTTTTGTTCTATTTTAAGCAATCAAACGGTTTAAAAGCTTATTGTGATTTAAATTTGTTGTTCATGAGATATTACAATAATTTCAACTTTAAAATATGCAAGACTTACTTGCTTATTCTTATTTTAGTGATATTTTTTTTACTATAAATTACTTTTCACAATAGTCTTACATTTTTCACTTGACCGTGAATACAAGCTATGAAGTTGTATCTTTTTGGGTAAGGCATAATTTTTTAAGATTTTTTCTAGAAATATATTTGTAGGATAACCTCACTCTCTTTTGGCATTTTCATTATAATTTATACGTTCAACCAAGAACGATGTAGTGTGTATATTATGGTTCATTCGAACCAAACCATGAAACTACTAAACATTTGGTATACAATAATGAATAATTTTTTGCCAGCTAAAATTGGAGTGCTATTAGAGGGGAAAAAAGTATTGTCTATAATCACCGACATTATATACATCTTATGTATCCTTAAGCTAATTAAATATTCATATCAGCTATATTTGGATATATATGCGTGATGATAATTTGACTTAGGATTCTTGAAAGGAAAAAAATTAACTACAAATGTCTAACGAAAAGAGCATGAAAATGAGAGAAGTACAATTTTTTCCTTTTGTGGTGAGCTTAAAAAACTTAAGGACTTTTTACCCCACTATTTATTTGTTATTCAGTTTATAATGTACTACAAGGAAATTTTCGAGATGTTAATAATTACATGTAGTACTGTATACTTAAATTTTTATGAGGTCTTTTGGACGTTCTTTGTGAGCATGATGTTCAAAGAATAGTTTATTTTGCTATTGATTGTATTTTACTTAGAATGCAAATTATGATAGTATCAAACTTTTTTTGAACTATATCATTTTGATTCAAGAAACATGGAAAATAATATGTTAGATTTCTTATTTCGCTAAGAAGAAGTTACTGGTTTAAATATAAGTAGACATTGTATGGGTTCGAATTTGGTCGATCACGTCTCAAAGTTAACACGGCCAACCACTAAGCGCCTACGAGTTGATACAGGGGGGCGACCCAGGAGCGAAAGGAAAAACGTCCTCGCGTCATCGTCGGCTTCGTTATAGAATACTTCTTAATTTGTCGTTCCCGGGATTAAGTGAAAATCCTCCGATATATAAGGGGGATTCACTCCTTGTAAGAGGCAGAGGTTTTCTTTATGATATACAAGCTCACTCTCTCTCTCCAACCTTCATCTTTTTACTTGTTTCTCTCCTTCTCTATTATTCTGATTTCATTTACTAAAATTATCCTAGGGTTTATTATTTTCGACTACGATTTAACCCTTAATTCTTTTTGATTGATTTGCTTAGAAAGAGTTTAACATCTTTTGTGTCAAACAATTTGGCGCCGTCTGTGGGAATTTGCATAGTCGAAGTCTTAGTTCTCACTTGGGATACAAAAACCAACGATTACTGTTCTTCACATCCCACAGAAACCAACATGGCAGAGAAAGAAACAAGGTTAAAGATGATAGCAAATGTCTCAAGTAACCTCTTGAACTCGCTCAACAAAGCCAGTAGGGAAGATAACGAGAATACAACACCAAGAGACATACCGGAGGAGGAGATCTCACCCTCTCCACACGAGGATCTGACGATATTGCGTGAAAAAGGAGCTTCCACGTCTACGGCAAAAGAAACACCTCCATCAATCAAAAAGCTTCTAGAGGAGTGGTTGACGAGTGCTCTAAGCAACATGCTCAAAAAACCCCCTCAAGAAATGCCGAAGATTCACCAACGGCGGAAATTGCAGCCATCACAGGCGAGCCAGGCACTACACGACGAGCAACATCCGCACTGTCATTGATGCAAGTGATGATGCACTCGCAACCATCCTAAATAAAATGGAAGAAATGGAAAACGAGAACAAAGTACTTCGTGATCAAATGAAAGAGCACAGGAAAGAGTCGACCAAATACCCGGTGCCCCTAAGCTGCTACCAAAACGTGATATGGGAAGGTTTGTTGAACAGTCTTACAGTGAGGAAGCTGCTCCTTACCCCATCCCTAAAACCTTCAAAATGCCACCATACTTGAAAATATATGACGGGACCGTGGATCCAGAAGATCATTTGATCCATTACATCACCGCGGTAAAAGGAAATGACCTGTCAAAAGAACAGGTGTCATCTGTACTGTTGAAAAAGTTCGGTGAAACTTTGACAGGAGGAGCATTAACATGGTATTCTAAGCTACCAACAAGGTTAATATCGACATTCGAGGAGATGGCGGACAAATTCGCCATTGCTCATGCATGAGCAAAGAAGGCTGAAGTTAGGTTCAACGACATCTTCGCCATCAGGAAAACGGCGAGCGAAGGACTTCGAGACTTCCTGGTCCGATTCAACAGGGTAAGAATGGGACTGCCAAATGTGTCAGAAGGAATGACGGTCGCAGCCTTCCAAAACAAGATAAGCAGGAACGGATCAAAGGCAACCAAGAAATTTCTTAATAGACTCATGAAGTATCCTCCACCACATGGGAAGAGATTCATAATGCCTATTGCGCCGAGGTAAGAGCATACGAAGACGACCTCAATGGCCCAACCCAGTGACTACCGTTAGTCCAGTCCGAGTAAAGGAGGGATCGACGTAACGACGGGTGAAGGGATCAACTCTCACGCTTCAACCGAGAAAGGTATCAGCCTTATGTCAGAGCATCCAACCCGCCTCCTCCAAGGCATATAGATGTGGTGCCACGACACACCGCGCCCTTTAGAAATGAAAGAGGTATGCCTCCATAGTTATCTGCTCATAACTTTTGTGTTTCCCCTTCAGAAATAGTGTACGCACTAGAGAAGCTCCGCACGAAGGTGCAGTGGCCACAAAAAATAAAATCGGACCCAAGCGCGAGAAGGTCAAATTTCCTATGCGAATTCCATCTAGAACAAGGACACAAGACCAGGGATTGCATGTGTTTACGGCAGGAGGCGGTCAGGATGTTAAACTAGGGGTATCTGAAAGAACTGCTCAGTGATAAAGGAAGGTCCAATTTTGCTAGGGGACTCGACCCATTTCAAGGACCTCCAAAGCCACAGTCACCGGCACGTACCATACAGATGATCATCGGCCGTGGTGACAATTCGGTAATCAACCACGTGAAGTTCATCATTACACACAAGCTCAAACGAACGGTCACCCACGAACGGTATGATGACTTCGAAGACAGTATCATCTTCAAAAAGTCAGATGCCGATGGTTTGTCTTTCCCTCATTATGATGTTTTGGTTATAACATTACGCATCGTTGATACAATGTAAAAAGAATCATGGTAGATGATAGAAGTGGCGCGTGTATTATCCACCCGAGAGTTCTCGTGAAAATGAGGCTCGAGGATAAGATAATACTGAATTACATAACACTAACGGGTTTTAACAACGCAGTAGAAAGGACATCCGGAGAAATAGCGCTGCTAGTCCTAGCAGGGGGAGTCACGTTGGAGACCACATTCCACGTCATGGATCAGGAAATAGCCTATAATGCCATCGTAGGATTGCCATGGATACACGCCATACGAGCCATCCCCTCAAGATTCTATTAAGTGATCAAATTTCCCACGCCGTGGGGAATATTCAGCATTCGAGGCGAGCTGCGCACCGCCAAGGAATGCTACTGGATCGCCCAAGATTGCACGCCTACCAAACAGCTAAAAGGAGCAAGCGTGGAGGCATAGCAATCAGCCGTGTCGGGTACTAAAACAGACCCGCCGGCAGAGGTCATCAGAGACCCAGATATCATAGAGGCCTGCAAGGCAACTATTGAAAATCTCGACCCAATCCAGCTGAATGACACTGACAACACAAAAAAGGCTTACATAGGGCACAACCTTTTTGAGCTAGGTAATTACCGTCAATTTTTAACTAATAATTCCGACCTATTTGCATTTTTCCACTCAAATATTCCAGGGATCCCAAAAGACATCACCACTCATAGGTTGAATGTCGACCCACTCTATCCGCCCGTATGACAGATGATGAGGAAATTCAATGTCGCGATCAATGAGGCGGTCATGAAGAAGTGGACAAGTCGCTAGCCAACGATTCCATCAGAGAATTGAAATACCCCCAATGGGTCGCCAACATGGTCATGGTCAAAAAGAAGAACGGGAAATAGAGAATGTGCGTGGACTTCACCGATCTGAACAAGGCATGACCAAAAGACTCCTTCCCGTTTCCCCATATCGACCAACTGATCGATGAAACAGCGGGGCATAAACTGCTGAGTTTTTGGACGCCTACTCCGGTTACAACCAAATCCTAATGGCCGAAGAGGATCAGGAAAAGACAACCTTCATCACTCATCAAGGGACTTATTGCTATAAGGTAATGTCGTTCAGACTCAAGAACGCAGGGGCCACTTACCAGCAGTTGGTCACCAAAATGTTCAAGGAACAGCTCGGTAAGACAATTGAGGTCTACATTGATGATATGCTGGTAAAGTCATCAAAGAAAGAGGACCACATTAATCATTTGAAAGAAGCCTTCGATATATTGAGGAAGTACGGGATGAAGTTGAATCCAGAAAAATGCGATTTCGGCGTAGCCTCAGGAAAGTTCCTAAGATTCCTCGTATCACAACGAGGAATAAAAATCAACCCAGATCAAATCAAACCCATTGACTCAATACTTGAAGCACTGACCAGTAAAAAACAAGTCCAGAAGCTAACGGGGCGAATAGCCGCCTTATCGAGGTTCATTTCATGATCCTCAGATAGATGTCACAAATTCTTCAACGTACTAAGGAAATATCATGGGCTGCAATGGAACGAGGAATGCATCAACTCCCTGAGGAAACTAAAAGCATACCTGTCCTCACCACTGCTACTCGTCAAAGCTGATCCAGGTGAATGTTTGCTTGTATATTTTTCCGTATCTGAGGTACCTATCAGCGCAGTTCTGGTCAGCGAAAACAAGGGTACGTAATCCCCTATCTATTACATCAGCAAAACCTTAATAGATTCTGAGACGAGGTACCCTCACCTTGAAAAAATCGCTTTGGCACTAGTCACAGCTTCACGCAAGCTTAGACCGTATTTTCAATGTCACCCCATAAAAGTAATAATGACCTTTCCCCTAAGGGGCATTCTACATAAACCTGAGCTCTCAGGCAGGCTCGCCAAATGGGCCATAGAGCTCAGTGAGCACGACATAGCTTATCACCCATGAACTTTCATTAAGTCTATCACGCCCCAAAACCAAGGGACACGACTGGCGCTCAACCGGAAGACCCCAGTCAAGCGGAACTGGAATTGCCTTTCCTATCACACGCGTTACCCCGTGATTCCAATATAAATTATTCTTTTGAAATAGCAATTTAAGGCTTAAGCATAAACTTACAACTTGAGTTAATTTCTACTTTTTATTATTTCCAACATTTGATACCAAGTACTTACAAAAATACATACAACATTTACCAACGTGGACCACGATTTCGAACCGTGCAGTTACTACCCAAAATACTTTTATACACCACCCACATTGTGTCTATGGAGCATCTATGAATACTAGGAACTCAACCAATACTTGTCGGCGACAAGGCCCTGGCTATACCTTACAATACACAATAAACTCTAAAGAAGGTGGCATGAACCACACATGACCCCAAGAGGAAGTGGGGCTCACCAATACAACTGATGGGATGGAGAGGAGGCACTACTATCGATGGGCTGAATTACTTGCTATAGAACCACCTACAATCAAAACACGAATGTAGCGGCCCCAGAAAAAAGGGACATCAGTACAGTTGAATTGTACTGGTGTGTATGAACAAACTTTACCCTAAGTAAACTCAAACCATACTCAAGTAACAATCAGTAATAGAATCAACAATCAAATATACATGAAAGGTACAATCAATCCAAATAAGTTTACAATCTCTCCTTTTTCCACTTCAACATTTTCACATCAATGATTTCACAATCTTTTTCATAATTTCATTTCAATAATGATTTCGACCACTTTTCCACCCTTATTACCTCGGCCACCCTTATCACCACAACCCACACCTTATTACTTCGTGTTGCGGCGCGCAACCCGATCCTACCGAACAAGTCACAATTCACAAACATCACAACAACAACAACAATTCACATAGAACAACAACAACAATACTCAAAGAGCAACCACAACAATTCACAAGAATTTCTGTAGCTATCAATACCATTTCCATCATATTCAATAACTCATATGCAATTTAAGTCGCTACAATAATTACCCACAACAAGCCAAATATGTTATTATCACAATTGTTCCAATGGCATCATTTACGATTTCCTCCCATCATTTGTTTCTCAGCTCTTACCACATAACACTTTCACAATCACATTTGGTTTATTGCCAATTACTTACACCATTATATTGGAAAAACTTAACCAACAACGTTCAAGACATATTAATCACAAGAATTCATGAAATAGGCCATCTTGCCTTAACACCCGTGAAACAACCAAAATTCACACATAGTTTACATAAATAACATGTACCAATTTCTCGTACTCCAAACAAGGTGACTTTACAAATGTTAAAATTAGCCATACATACCTCAAATTCGCCCCTTAATGACACTATAAGGATCCAATACAATTAAGCAACTTCAATCTACAATACAACATTCGATAGGAAAAATATTATTAATAAATTCCATAACTTATGTCATTTAGGCATATTATCAAATAAATTTACGCCTCATAACTATAGTGTTGGTTCATCCACTATCACCATTAACCAACAATTTACCCTACCATCATTCCTAACCAATTTATAACTTCCAACAACATATATATATATATATATATATATATATATATATATATATATATATATATATATATATATATATATATATATATATATATA
>MU745452.1:115059-145993 GCA_026770625.1 Nicotiana glauca
ACATATATATATGACCATCCATTCACACCCAACCAACAAATCATATCAAATAACCACCCTTTTAATCTCTACAATACTTATGTATTTGAATTGGGAATTTATGGATTCCAATCACCATACCATAAGTTGTAATACTTGATTCATACTCATATTCCCTTAATATATCCGTATATGTAAGTCTAAGGGGTAGGATTTACCTTTTGGAAGAAATCTTGCAAAACCCTCCCGTGAGTTCTTGATGGAATTTCTTGAAAATCTATGTGTTTATGTGAAGATTTCATCAATACTAGTGTATAAATTATGGAATTTAACACCAAGTTAATGGAGATTTCTCACCTTGAAGATTGGGGGAGTTGAAGGACTTGAGAGGTGGAAGAAAACCCTCAAAGTTCGTCCAAAAGAAATGAGAGAAAATGAATCTTGAAATTGGGTCTTAAAGAGCTGGGACTGGGGCGCGTCAACTCTAGCAAAGTGCCCTCGCTTTGCTGTCCGTTGCATTCAAGGGAAGGAAAAATCCGCGTAAACTCTAGTGAAGTGACCTCGCTTCGCTGTCCGCTAAAATAACTGGGTGGTATGTCTTTAGTAATTTGGTCGTAACTTCTTGTAAGAAGGTCCAAATAGCGAACAGTTTGAAGTGCTGGAAACTAGACTCAAAGACCTTTAATATCATAGGTTGTTCATCATATAAAACCTTATACATATGTATATAGGCTCGTTCAAAGTAGGGACTTGTGCAAACTCATTTGAAATCTTAGCCTATTATGAACTTTTCCAATTTTCCTTAGACTTAGGCCTTCCCTTTGGACCTCACATCACTTATTACATAACTCATACACTTATCCACCACATCCAATTCAGTTGCATCATATTTAAAGCACATAAATGTTATAATTAGTATACGTGGCACCCCGAATCCTATATCGCCTAGCAAAATTTTTCGGGGCCTTACATTCTCCCTTGTTTAGGATCATTCGTCCTCGAATGAGAGGTAGATCCGGACCCAAACACCCAACATAATATATTTCTTTTCTACCCTACCTCAAGTCCCTAAATTTTAACTAACTCCGAAATTTTTCAAAAATTTCGCTAGAGTTTCCTTTGTAATTAGACCTATCTACTTGTGAGGGAGCCCCCGAAGCATATTTCCAAGTACCATTACACAGTTCCTGTTATCCCTACAACTGGTATACAATTAATTACCTCAACAACCTGTACATATTCATACACTTTAAACAACTTACACATAGCTCACTCTCTTTACATCACAAATTTCACATGGTTCAACCAATGCCATTTACTTGCACACAACTGGGTCACTTCAATGAGCCCCATACAATCCAATTACTTTAACATGCCAGAAATGCTTCAATTAATCATTACCGATCTACACTATCATTAATTATTTAACTACCACATAAGTTTCACAAAATTTTCATTTACTTCAAGGGTTGCACATTACCCAAATAGCAATAATATTTGCAATTTGGCACACATTGGGAAGTTACAACAATAAGGAAATTTGGGGAAAATAGGGTGTCTTTGCACAAATCTGAACACTACCTCAAATTGCTTAAAGACAATCGTTCGAACAATCACTACAAGACTTGTTCGAATAGATGGGGATATTTATCTTTCATTTCTTTTTCCGCATCCCACGTGGCTTCCTCGACTTGTTGAGTTCGCCATAATACTTTAATTGAAGCAACTTCCTTGTTCCTCAATTTTTGGACTTGCCTATCAAGAATAGCAACCGGAACCTCTTCATATGATAAGTCTTCACTCACCTCAATAATCTCAACAGGCACGATGGCGGATGGATCTCCAACCACTTTCTTCAACATAGACACATGGATCACCGGGTGTACTAATGACATCTCAAGGGGCAATTCCAGCCTATAAGCCACCTATCATATCCTTTGAGCGATCCGATATGGCCCGACATACCTTGGGCTTAATTTCCCTTTTTCCCCCAAATCGCATAACTCCCTTCATGGGAGATACTTTCAAGAACACCAAATCATCTACTTGGAATTCCAATTCTCTTCGATGCACATCTGCATAGGATTTCTGACGACTCTAAGCATTTTTCATCCTCTCCTGAATGACTTTAGTTTTTTCCATAGCCTGATGCACAAGATCTGGCCCTATCAGTTATCCTTCACCAACCTCGAACCACCCAATCGGAGATCTACACCTCCTTCCCTTCCATGCCTCAAATGGGGCCATCTGAATACTAGCGTAAAAGCTATTATTGTAAGCAAACTCGACAAGCGGTAAATGGTCATCCCAACTACCTTTGAAAGATAGAACACAAGCTCGTAACATATCTTCAAGTGTCTGAATAGTCCGCTCTTCCTGACCATCATTCTATGGATGGAAAGCTGTATTGGGATTTACTTAAGTACCCAAACCTTACTGAAATTTCCTCCAAAAGTTTTTTGTGAACTGAGCCCCTCGATCCGAGATAATAGAAACTGGAGTACCATGAATTCTGACTACTTCCTTGATGTACAACTAAGCATACTGTTCTGCAGTATTGGTGGAGTTGACTGGCAAAAAAAATGAGCTGATTTCATGAGTCGATTCACGATTACCCAAATTGAGTTGAACATGTGTGTAGTGCGCACTAATCCTACCATGAAATCCATATTGATCATTTCCCATTTCCACATTGAAGTTTCTATTCTTTGTAACAATCCTCTAGGCCTTTAATGTTCGTCCTTCACTTGCTAACAGTTCGTACATTTTGCCACAAAGTCTGCCACAACATTGGATGTTTTTGGGTGATATAGAATATCGATGTCGTGACCTTTGAGTAACTCCAACTATATTCTCTTCCTCAAATTTAATTCTTTCTGTTTGAAGGTATATTGAAGGCATCTTATGGTATGTGACTATATCAACATGGACCCAATACCAACAATGGTCCAAATCTTTAATGCACATACCACTGCTGCAATTTCTAAGTAATTTTTTTTGATTCTTGGGTTTCCTGGAGGCATAAACTATCACCTTAACACATTGCATCATTAGTGGAACATCTTTATCATATTCCTCTTACATAAGACCTCCCACGAATTGAATTCTACTATAATTTTCATGATATGGTTACAATCTCATGTGAATAATTGCAACTAACTCTTCCAAATTCTCAACAAAAGATATTACTAAATGAGTTTTCTCATATGACCTTCTGTCTCAAATGAATAACACCTGCTAACTTGCACACATACCCTGATAACACCATCATGCACGACATTGCATCAAATATAAGGTAACATTGTGCTCTGACTTTTCTTAGCCAACCTCTTCTCCCAATATGTGCCTTATAGAATTTAAGAAACCGCACTACTTCCTCTGTGGATATTATCACAATCCCTATTTACGGTTAAAGACTGCCCAAAACACATATCAACCCCCTTTATATGTATATAATTTAGGAAGAGTCACTGGCCCAAGAAGGGCATTCTCTGAAACTTTAGATCCTCCTCAATTATTCAACAACGACTTTTGGTTTTACTCTTAAGTGAAAGACTTAGTCCACCTTATTCTATCCTCAATGAGTAACTCACCTCATTCCCCATATCGTAGCTACCAATAGAGTTCCCTGATATTGCGACTTAGGAGTTACCATGTTAAACATGTCTGATCCGTAACAAGTGTTCATCCTCTTTCAATCTATTCCGAACCTTTCATTTGCCCTTTAGGTAGATTGTGTTGTCTTTACCTTATTGATCACCCTTTGGCATGGACAATATGCTAGTACCATCTTTTCTTTCTAATTGTAACTTTCATTCCCATTCCATTTTGCGGATAGTGCATAGTTAATAGCCTTATTGTTCCATACATTTGTCTGCCTCCGGTGAATGTGTAATATCATTATTCTTGGTTTAATCAGTTTATAATACCACCACTTCACAACCGGTATTCTCTTTCCATCGTATGTAGACACTGAACTCTCTCTATACCCTTTAGTTGATTATTCGTGTCACCTAAGTCGGTTACATTGCAGTTAGTCCTTTATATAACTTTTATTAAAACTTATGCTCTAAGTGAGTCCACCATTCTGATGCAAGATCTTTTATGATAACCATGACCATCTCAATTTATAGGTTTTTCCCCATTTCTTCTCGCCTCATTCTTCCTAGCTAGTGAATAGCCATGCACTCTTCCATATGTTACGTGGTCTTTTACCCTTAGCCGGTATTTTATCCCGCTCATCTCTTAACTCTTGTTGGAATATCCGTGGGAAACTGTATTCATCCGCATATCACTTAACACTTCTTTATTTGTAAGATTGTTTAGAGGCTCTCCATAAAGCCCGAATACCCTCTTGGGTTATTATAGCATCACATTTATTTCTCCCACTCGTTCTGCCTTTCTTAATGTCTTGGAACATTGGTTAAATCACAAATCTATGATTAGCCCATTCTAAAAACTCGCAATCTTTCACATTTGACCTATGGTGCTTCCTTGGGTTCTATTGCTCCTGACCTTCTAACAAGTATAAAATCCCTTTACAAACATACTCATATTTTCTAGGATCGTTGATCCTATCATTCACATTGCCATGTGTGAAGAATTTACCTTCCTTAACCTTCCACCTTCTTGGGGTACTAGTTGTCTATCATTAGCATATCTTTTTAGAGAGTCATATTACCCATTATCTCTTTTCTAGACCACGCATGTCTTCAACAAAATATTCAAACATCATAGATACATGGTATAACTCTTGTTTCATTGTATTTAAGTGGCCTCATGATGGCCCTTCCTCCCCCACTTGGGGCGAATGTCCTGGATTTTGACACAAGTCTTGAATTTAGCAACTTTATGGACATATGCCTCATATATCTATCCCTCATATATATATATATATTCGACTATTAGGGAGATTTAAGTCACCATAGTATTAATCTCATAAGTTCTCTACTCTTATTTAGCCACATAGGCCTGGGATTCCAATTTCTCATGTCAATATCCTTTATGAGTGTAATACAACTTCATACATTTCTGGGTCCTTATAAAGTTCATAGTACAAGGGTCTTATCATCTTGGGTTCAATTGATTCTCATTTCATAACTTCTTACTTCATGTGAGAGATTTACACTCTCATCATTAATCTCTTGGTCACTCTCTCATATATCACGTGCTTATATAACCAATATTCTTTCACAACTTAGGATCATTTACATACTTCTCGCACTATTCACGTGTGCAATTCAAGCTTACGTCTCATTTATCAAATGAATGCCGCTTTGGGCGGGTAATCACTTTTAATACTTTTCTCAAATAAAGTATGCTCATGGTACTATGCACTTATACTATATGTCCATACCATTCATTCAATATGATACATGTGCCATCTCCTTGATCACCATGTCTTTTCTCATTGGTCATGTCATATGAAAATATTACTTGAAATAGATGAAAGAGCATTTAAAATTACCTTGAATCTCAACGCACGAGTTACAATCTTATAGTCAAGCTTTATCGCACGATCTAGAGTGTTGAAGAAGGGTAACATTCCTAAATGTCCATGTAGCCTCCAACTTATAGATATGGTCGACAATTCACCGATAAGAAGGACTCTACTAGACATGGGTTCGAGACATCCTAGGACACTTTAAAACCTTAGGCTCTGATACCAAGTTTGTCACGCCCCAAAACCAAGGGATACGACCGGCGCTCAACCGGAGGGCCCCAGTCAAGCGGACTTGGAATTGCCTTTCATATCCCATGCGTTACCCTGTGATTCCAATATACATTATTCTTTTGAAATAGCAATTTAAGACTTAAGCATAAAATTACAACTTGAGTTCATTTCTACTTTTTATTATTTCCAACATTTGATACCAAGTACTTGCAAAAATACATACAACATTTACCAACGTGGACCACGACTCCGAACCGTACAGTTACTACCCAAAATATTTTCATACACCACCCACATTGTGTCTACGGAGCCTTTATGAATACTAGGAATTCAACCAATACTTGCTGGCGACAAGGCCCCGACTATACCTTACAATACATAATAAACTCAAAAGAAGGTGGCATGAACCACACATGACCCCAAGAGGAAGTGGGGCTCACCAATGCAACTGATGGGATGGAGAGGAGGCACTACTGTCAATGGGCTGAATTACCTACTATAGAACCACCTACAATCATAACACGAATTTAGCGCCCCCGGAAAAAAGGGACGTCAGTACATTTGAATTTTACTGGTATGTATGAACAAATTTTACCCTAAGTAAACTCAAACTATACACAAGTAACAATCACTAATAGCATCAACAATCAAATATACATGAAAGGTACAATCAAGCCAAACAAGTTTACAATCTCTCCTTTTTCCCCTTCAATATTTTCACATCAATGATTTCACAATCTTTTTCATAATTTCATTTCAATAGTGATTTCGATCACTTTTTCACCCTTATTACCTCTGCCACCCTTATTACCTCGGCCACCCTTATCACCACAACCCACACCATATTACTTCGTGTTGCGGCGCACAACCCGATCTCACCAAACAAGTCACAATTTACAAACATCACAACAACAACAACAATTCACATAGAACAACAACAATAATTCTCAAAAAGCAACCACAACAATTCACAAAAATTTCTGTATCCATCAATACTATTTCCATCATATACAACAACTCATATGCAATATAAGTCACTACAATAATTACCCACAACAAGCCAAATATGTTATTATCACAGTTGTTCCAATGGCATCATTTACGATTTCCTCCCATCATTTGTTTCTCAGCTCTTAACACATAACACTTTCACAATCACATTTGGTTTATTGCCAATTACTTACACCATTATATTGGGAAAACTTAACCAACAACGTTCAAGACATATTAATCACAAGAATTCATGAAATAGGCCATCTTGCCTTAACACCCGTGAAACAACTAAAATTCACACATAGTTCACATAAATAACACGTACCAATTTCTCATACTCCAAACAAGGTGACTTTACAAAGGTTAAAGTTAGCCATACATACCTCAAATTCTCCCCTTAATGACACTATAATGATCCAATACAATTAAGTAACTTCAATCTACAATACAACATTCGATAGGACCAATATTAGTAATAAATTCCATAACTTATGTCATTTAGGCATATTATCAAACCCATTTACACCTCATAACTATAGTGTTGGTTCATCCACTATCACCATTAACCAAAAATTCACCCTACCGTTATTCCTTACCAATTTATAACCTCCAACAACATATATATATGACCATCCATTCACACCCAACCAACAAATCATATCAAATAATCACCCTTTCAATCTCTACAATACATATGTATTTCAATTGGGAATTTATGGATTCCAATCACCATACCATAAGTTGTAATACTTGATTCATACTCATATTCCCATAATATATCAGTATATGTAAGTCTAAGGTGTAGGATTTACCTTTTGGAAGAAACCTTGCAAAACCCTCTTGTGAGTTCTTGAAGAAATTTCTTGAAAATCTATGTGTTTATGTGAAGATTTCATCAATACTAGTGTATAAATGATGGAATTTCACACCAAGTTAATGGAGATTGCTCACCTTGAAGATTAGGGGAGTTGAAGGTCTTGAGAGGTCGAAGAAAACCCTCAAAGTTAGTCCAAAAGAAATGAGAAAAAATGAATCCTGAAACTGGGTCTTAAAGAGCTGGGACTGGGGCGCGTCAACTCTAGCAAAGTGCCCTCACTTCACTGTCCGTTGCATTCAAGGGAAGGAAAAATCCGCGTCAACTCTAGCGAAGTGACCTCGCTTCGCTGTCTGCCAAAATAACTGGGTGGTATATCTTTAGTAATTTGGTCGTAACTTCTTGTAGGAAAGTCCAAATGGCGAACGGTTTAAAGCGTTGGAAACTAGACTCAAAGACCATTAATATCATATCCGCTTGTACACCTCTGGACCCTCTCGGGACTGGGACTCGTCCTCGAAGTCCCTACAGGCGAAGTAATTCGCCAGTCCATATGATGCCCCGAGATGACTAACAATGAGGCCGAGTATGAGGCTGTGATTGCAGGTGTCACACCCTAAACCGAGGGACATGACCGGTGCCCGACCCGGTAGCCCCAGTCAAGCGGACCTGGATGCCTTTCCTATCCCGTGCGTTACCCCGTATTTTCTTTGCTCATTAATCAAAGGAAATAGCCATTTATAATTAAGACACCCTTTTTACAAAACATACATAGCCACTTAATAAGGTTTACAACTCACATATTTACATAATTTCGCAACCCACATTTACTTTCTACGGAGACTCTAAGGATAATACAGTACTTCCCGGTAACAAGGCTCCGGTTATACCTTACACAAAATCCAAAACAAGACTTCCGAATGAAAGCGGCATGAGCCATGCAGGGCCCCGAGAGGAAAGAGGCTCACCAATTCAGCTGAAGGGAAGTGAAGGGGAGCTACGGCTGGTGGACTGGAGTACCTTCTACGGATCCACCTACAATCATAACACGAATGTAGCGCCCCCGATAAAAGGGGCGTCAATATATTTTAATTGTACTGGTATGTATAAACAAACTTTGCCCCAAGTAAACTCAAGGAATACACAAGTAACGAGCAGTAATGGAATAAACAGTCAAATACACATGAAAGGTACAATCACGCCAAACAAGTTTACAATCTCTCCTTTTCCCCTTCAACATTTTCACATCAATGATTTCGCAATTTTTCTCATATTTTCAATTCAGTAGTGATTTCTATAACTTTCCACCTTTATTACCTCGGCCACCTTTATCACCACAACCCACACCTTATTACTTCATGTTGCGGCACACAACCCGATCCCACCGAACAATCATAATTCAGAAATAACACAACAACAACAACAATTCACAAAGAACAACAACAACATTTCTCAAAGAATAACAACAACAATTCTCAAAGAATAACAACAACAATTCTCAAGGAATTTGCATGAACATCAATACCTTTTCCATCATATTCAACAACTCATATGCATTTTATGTCACAAAGATAATTGCCCACGACAAGCCATATATGTTAGTACCACAGTTATTCCAATTGCATCATTTACGATTCCCTGCCATTATTTGTTTCTCAGCTCTTACCGCACAACACATTCACAATCACACATTAGATTTATTTCCAATTACTTACACCAATATATATCGGGAGACTTAACCACGAACACTCAAATCATACCAATTGTCAAACCTCCTTTTTCACTACACCCGCATGGGCATAAAGGAGTGTTTCCAATTAAAGGACAATCGGAACGAGATTTATCATTAAGATTCAGAGTCGCCACTTGTGAGATTAATGGTGTCCCAAGTCACCGGTTGAATCCCGAACCGAGGAAAATATGACTCTGTTAATAGTCTGCGAACCAGAAATCCGAGTAAGGAATTCTGTTAAACCGGGAGAAGGTGTTAGGCATTCCCGGGTTCCGTGGTTCTAGCACGGTCGCTCAACTGTTATATTTGGATTTATCTGATTTCAACATATGTTTTAGCTTATGCTTTTTTAATTCGTAAACTGCTTTTATTATTATTTTAATGAGAATTACAACGTCGTGAAAACGTGTCTCAAACTACGTCACATCAATACACCCGTGGTTATTGACACATTTCGACTTCATTGAGATTTGGATTTGGGTCACATAAATGTTCACCCGAATTTTAGGAATGTAATCTTATTAAAGTGCACCCCTAAAGAGACTAACGCATTTTTAGCTTTGGGGAAGGCTGTGAAATCCGCTAAACGGCCCATTCCGATGTCTAAAATTAATAAAATATTATTGAGGGCCCCGCAACTTGTAGTTTTATTTGGCGGGGCTCATCTCATAAATTTTATTTAAAGTCCAACCTAAAAGCAACGATGATTTTCTGTTATTGTTTGTCTCTAAAGTAGAAAAAATGTCCTAATTATTTAGCAGGGCTTAGGAATTACTACAATTGGTTTATGCACTCTCAAATCTTTCTGGGCCTTGGAACTGACCCTTTAACGAATCCTGACTGTGCCAAAGTACAGTGCCAGACGTGGGCCTATAAGTCGAGACTCAAGCCCATCGACAGCTATGCAGTATAGACCAGAACTGAATCAACGACAGATTAAGTGCAACCATTACATATTAGGAAATGTATTTACAAATTGAAATTATCAACAGATCACTGAAATTAAACTCTAAAACTTATCAAAATGAAAAACCAATCTATTTAGTCATACTAGCGAATGAAAAAGGGGCATATTGGACCACCAAATTAAGCTTGTTACAATCCCCTGCCCCGTTCAACACTTAGATTATTTTATCTACCCATCTAGGTTGCTTTATTTATTTATCTACTAACAAACTTTTAAGATTCAATGAGGTGACAATTAAGCTAGAAACACGCATGATAATGACACCTCAACCACATGATACTAATCCACATTAACATTACTAGACTAACATTTGGCATTCAAGCAGCTTCATTATATTAATTCAAATCTTGTTCACTAAAACTGACGCCAAATGCGCAAATGATGAACCTATTTTATAATTACAAACTAGCTGAATCGATTTTATATCTACTGAAATGAACTACTGAAACTGAATTAAGCTATACCATAATGCTGAATGAGTTAGTAAGCTAAAACAGTCCAGAATAGTCCATACAAATCATATAATCCAAACATTTGTTCTGATAATGCAAAAACAACAAATACTAAACATTCATTTCAACTAGCAACTATTAGATGATAAGACAATCGAAGATGAACTCGAATCCAACAGGTGCTTCTATTTCCACTCGACTCAAAGTTACATCAGGGTGATTTAAAGGTGTACCTGGATATTGGATAGAAAACGGAAGAGGAGAGGTCAGTTCAGACAATAACGAGCAGCAGCAGTAGTAAACATTTTCTAGTAATAGAGAATAACAAGCAACCCAGAAAGAGATCCAGAAATGCAGAAATGTTCAAAACCCAAATAGAGATTAACAAATTGACCCAAAATCAGCTTGAATCAGCCCACAACAACTCGGAATTAAACTCAAAATACTTCTGAAACTTCAGCAGAGAAAAACTCAACAAAAACCAACCTAATTAAACCCAAAATCACTCGAAATGAACCTCTGAACTTCAGCAACCAAAGATCAAACTTAAGAATGTGAATCCATAGCTAAAACTTGAATCTAACCTAAGGTTTAACAATGGAACAATATTTTTTTTTTTTGGATTTTTTGAAGGTTTTCTGGTGTTTTTGGTTTTTTGGAGTTTGAATTTTAAAATTTAGATCCGAAAATGAGCAGATGCCCTTGGGGGGAGTTTTTTATGGCTGAGAAACTTTTTGAATTTTTAGGGGTGTGTAAACTTGTGAATGAAGGCATTGGGGTTGTCTTTTATAGGCCAGAAATGGGGTAAAATGTTCTAGATGACACTCACATTTTTTTCCTTTTTTTAGTTTCAGATTTCATCCACTAGACCTTCAATTTTTAGCTTGTCTCTCAAATTACTGCCCTAAGTTTGCTGAAATCTACACTAAAGTCCTATTCTAGAAGGCCCTAGGGTGTTCTTCTACTTATACAATACCTATACTACCCTTATTTGAGTTCTAGAATTACCAAGCTTTAACAAACTAACCATTTTGGGTGCCCAAAATACCCCTGGAGACCCCCTGAAATTACTAACATTTAATAAAATCTATCAGCTATAACCAAAAAAAAATCTAAGCCTAAAGACTAAATGAACTTAATGAATTAACCCATGACACTTACTGATTAAACCCACACCGGACTGAATTAAACTAACCAAAAACTAATTAATCACATACTAACAAAAATAAGGATCAAACAATACCTAAACAGAATCAATTAACAAAAACAAAACCAAAACACATGCTCAGGCAAGATTAATGATCAAATTAGCAAGATGAGAAAAGCAAATTTCAGAATACCATACATGAAGAAATCTAAACAGGACTTGGAAAACATGTAAGCTAATTATTATTATGTATTAAAAGAAAAGATAATCAGATAACAGAAAAATGCCTATACTGAATTCAAGAAAAACAACCAAATCCTAAATTGATTAATCGAGAAGAGACAAAAAGAAAATAATGAAAAGAAAAACCAAG
Organism: Nicotiana glauca; assembly: GCA_026770625.1. Lineage (NCBI taxonomy): Eukaryota > Viridiplantae > Streptophyta > Magnoliopsida > Solanales > Solanaceae > Nicotiana > Nicotiana glauca. The sequence goes on from MU745452.1 coordinate 127,191, forward strand.
AAAACATTACCTGAGGAGCCTAGACCGGACACTGGAAACTCGATTCGAGCCCCGGAATAACATAATCGTTCATTCTTTGCCAAAACAAATGAAAATGTTATTTCAGGACTCAAATCCAATGCTGGACGCAAGAAATTGGCCAAACTCGAACCCAATTGAATTTTAGGGTTCTGCTCGTCCTAAGATTTGAAATTCGAGCAGATATAAGGAGATTCAAGAAAACCTGGTTGGAGATTAGGGATGAGGGAATGGTAAAGGTGGTTTGGTATCAAATTGGTGATATTTTGGAAGGTAGCGCCGCCGTGGGCGGTGGTGGCGGTGCTAGGGTTTGCTATATTTGAGGCTTTTGGCTAAGGTTCGAAGGAAACCAAGCATGGATTCGAGATAAGGAGGTGGAGGAGAATATTTGGTGTAATTTTGGAGGCAGGTGGAGTTCCGCCACTGGCGGAGACGATATCCGGCCGGCGGCGACGGCGGAGGGCGGTGAACTGTACGAGGCAGATGGCTAATATTTTTTAGGGTTAATGACAAATTCAGACACTTTTATTAATTATCTGATATTGAAGCTGGGCCATTGGATTAGAGTGAACGGATGGTTGAGATTGCAGGACGCCATTTTTTGGTGAGTAACAGGGCAGACCGGGTTGGGGTGACAATTGGGCCTGGATTGGGGTATTTCACTTGGGCTGATCGATTTTGGCCCAAATTTGGTCTCCAATTATAACCATTTTCTTTAATTGTTTTCCTTTTATTTCTTTTGTCTATTTTTGTGTTTCTTTTCTCTTTTTCCTTATTGTTTTATATTTTGATTTTGTTAAAAATGACAAAGAATAAGATCAAAGATCCAATTGACTCTAATATGATATTTATTTAATTCCCAAAATTAACTAATTCCTAATTTTAAACTAAAATTTAAGACAAATTCTACAAATTAAAAATAAAAATGCAAATAACCAATTTTGTCATTTTCTTTATATGTAAACGATTTTAACTACTAAATAATACTAAAAATATGAAATTAATCCCAAACAGATGCCAAATGTATTTTTGTATTTTTTATATGAATTAAAATGCACAAATAAAATACAAATAATTAACATAAAATAACAAAAAAATTCACAAAAATTGTAAAATAATAAAGAAATTATTTTGTTTGAATTTTTGGGAATAATTTGCTTAGGGCAAAAATCACGTGCTCACAGCTGCCCCTCTTTGCCCGAAAACACGAAGAGTTTTCGTGCAAAGATAAGTGAGCGGAAAGGAGCTTTTTTTGCCCGTTCGCATATTCCGTGTGAAGCATTTTTTGAAAACCGTCTGATCGAACCCTGCTTCAAAGGTTGCCTACATATCCTTGGCTAAAAAGGAATCAGGTCAGTGTAGTTCGGGAAGGTTTGGTAGTTGGGACTACCAGGAGCTGTGATTTCACTGTTGTTGCTACTGCTACTGACCTCCTTATTACACCATGTTAAAGATACAAAGAAGCTAAACTAGCTATGATCTATGAATTACAAAAGTCCTATCTACATCTTCACACTTGCTCTTGTGTTGCTCTGAACTTGTATTCTTTCGATGGAATTCTTGCGTTGTTGTCTTGTATCGTGATTGGTGATGTTTTGCCATTCCTTCGAGTGATGCTTGACTACATACATGCCTCTATTCTTCAGACGGGCTCCTGATTGCTGCTCTTGAAAAGTATTCCCTTGTTCTCCAGGTGGGCGCCTGATTGCTGAATTTATTCCCTTATTCTCCAGGTGGGTTCCTGATTGCAATAGACAAACAAAGAAAAATGTTATTGCCCCAGTTTGGTGGCTGGGCACATCATGTTATCCAATATCAAAACTTGAAAGCTAAAATTTGAATTGTACTTCCTTATTTCCAGGTGGGCGCCTGACTACTGAAACTTGAAAGGTATTCCCTTGTTCTCCAGGTGGGCTCCTGACTGCAATGCTTGAAATGTATTCCCTTGTTCTCCAGGTGGGCGCCTGATTGCTGAATTTGAAATGTATTCCCTTGTTTACCAGGTGGGCGCCTAACTTCAACAAAACAGACAAACAAAAAAAATTTCCTGCCCCAGTTTGATGTCTGGGCGCGTTATGTTACCAAATATTAAAACTTGAAAAATTTTCACTATACCTCCCTTATTTTCCAGGTGGGCGCCTGACTGCTGGAACTTTAAATGTATTCCCTTGTTCTACAGGTGGGCGCCTGATTGCTGAAACTTAAAATGTATTCCCTTGTTCTCCAGGTGGGTGCCTGACCGCTGAAACTTGAAATGTATTCCCTTGTTCTCCAGGTGGGCGCCTGATTACTGAAACTTGAAATGTATTTCCTTGTTCTCCAGGTAGGTGCCTGACCGCTGAAACTTGAAATGTATTCCCTTGTTCTCCAGGTGGGCGCTTGACTGCAATGCTTGAAATGTATTCCCTTATTCTCCAGGTGGGCGCCTGACTACTGAAACTCGAAATGTATTCCCTTATTTTCTAGGTGGGCGCCTGACTTCAACAAAACAGACAAACAAAGAAAATTTCATGCCCCAGTTTGATGACTGGGCGCGTTATGTTACCAAATATTAAAACTTGAAAATTTTGCACTGTACCTCCCTTACTTTCCATGTAGGCGCCTAACTGCTGGAACTTTAAATGTATTCCCTTGTTCTCCAGGTGGGCGCCTGATTGCTGAAACTTGAAATGTATTCCATTGTTCTCCAGGTGGGCTCCTAATTGCTGAAACTTGAAATGTATTCCCTTATTCTCCAGGTGGGTGCCTGACCGCTGAAACTTGAAATGTATTCCCTTGTTCTCCAGGTGGGCGCCTGACTTCATCAAAATAGACAAAACAAAGAGAAATCTTCTGCTCCTGTCTCAATCAAAGAAAGATTTGTTAATATAAAATGGTGGTTAGTTGCTGGCATTCTTGCTGGGTATGTTCCTGCTTCCGGCTCCGCTCCAACTTGTTTCACTGGACCTACCTTGAAACGCCTCAACTTCCTGACTGAGTTTCAGCCCCCTGACTTTGACGACCCAAATGTTCTATCCCGTATTGCTGTGTTTGTGTTTCTGACCCTTCTATTTGACACTTTGCCTCCTCCTCACAATTATCTGATTAACCCACCGATGGAACTTCCAGTGGTCCTTCATGTCTTACTTTCCTTTTGATATTTTCCAATCCTGTTGTGACGTACAACTGGGAAACTAGTAGTTAGCCTTGACATTATTCTTTTATTTTTGAACAAAATTGACACTGAAACATCCTATAGACAGACTCCAAGAGAGTGAAATGCAATGACCTTGAAGGTTAAAGATGGAAAGACTCCGAAACGGATGATTTGTAATGAAAAAGGAAGAGAGGAAGACTTATCTGAGCGGAACAACTGGTGCCACTGGTTTTGCCATGCATTTTGGATTAACCGGCCTAGTCTGTCCAACCAATCCACTTTCAATTGCCACATTTGCTGTTCCAAACTTCCACAACCTGAATATTTACCAAAAACCCAAACCTCACTCGTCTTGCCATGTTTTGAGCAGCTTTCAACCAAAGACTCGTTTCATTTGCTCATCTAAGAACTCATCTTCTCCTTACAGTGCCCGTGAGGGTTTTAACCAACAAGACTCTCTTATTTTTGATTTCTCTCAAAACTCACTTCACCTTACGGTGCCCGTGAGGGTTTTCGCCAATAAGAATCTCTCATTTTGATTTCTCTCGACTTACGTCGCCTTACGGTACCCGTGAGGGTTTTCACCAATAAGACTCTCTCATTTTCATCATGTTCCTTCTGGTACTGGAGTGTTGTCTTTGCCATGAATCACCTTTAACTCACTTGTACTAGCACTTTTTGAAGATTGATTGGAAGGTCTTTCTTTGGACTGTAATGCGGCTGTTGGATGGGGTCTAAAAAGAAGGGTATAGAGGCTCAAAATAATTCAATCATGGGTTTAACATTACAACTTTTAGAATCAGCGTTTATTACAGCAATCACAACTTCTACCCTAGTTTCTTTCTTGGGGATCTTCGGACTTTTGTTTTGGTGTGACTGAACCTCAGAGAGAGGCTGCCTACGTACCCTTTCGGGATCAAGTCAAACATAGTTCAGGTGATAGAAATTACTTTGTTGTGATTTTCTTCTTTTCCATTTTCCCTTTTCTTTCTTTTCATTTCTTTTCCTTTCCTTTTATTTCCTATTTCTTTTTTTCTTTTCTTTTTTTTTCTTTTTTTTTCTCTTATTTTCTTTCTTTTCTTTTCTTTTCTTTTTCTTTTTCACTGTTTTTCTTTTCTCTTCTTTTCTTTTCACTATTTTTCTCTTGTTTCTCTACTTACTTTCCCCGCTCGGGCTTACGAGTTTTATTATTGATTCAGAAAGAGGGGTATGCAAGAAAATAAAATAAGGCCCAAACGGATAACAAAGGATAAAGCGTTTGGATAATAGAACAAAATGCCTTTGTCATTTCAATCTAAAAAATATGCCAAATACAATTAAGTACAATTAGACAAAGAAATCATACATAGTATCGCTTGACTGCATCGGAGTTGATAGCCATTTCTACAGATTTCCCTTCCACATCTGTTAGATATAATGCACCATTGGATAGCACTCGGGTTACAACAAATGGCCCCTGCCAGTTAGGGGTGAACTTTCCTTTTGCTTCGGCCCAATGAGGTAAGATACACCTCAACACCAATTGCCCTACTTCAAACTTCCACGGACGCACTTTCTTGTTATATGATCTTGCCATTCTCTGTTGGTAAAACTGTCCGTGACATACTGCTGCCAATCTCTTTTCATCAATCAAGATCAGTTGTTCCAAGTGGGCCTTGACCCATTCAAAATCGTCAATTTCCGCCTCGGCAATAATCCGAAGGGATGGTATTTCAACCTCTGTGGGTATTACTGCCTCCGTACCGTATACCAATCAATAAGGAGCTGCCCCTACTGAAGTGCGAACAGTAGTGCGATAGCCTAACGGGGCGAAAGGTAACTTCTCATGCCATTGCCTTGACCCTTCCACCATTTTCTGAAGTATTTTCTTGATGTTCTTGTTATCTGCTTCGACCGCTCCATTCGCCTTAGGACGATATGGGGTGGAATTGCGGTGTGTGATCTTAAACTGCTGACATGTCTCCGCCATTAGATGGATGTTGAGATTGGAACCATTGTCTGTGATAATTTCCTTCGGGATTCCAAATCGACAAATGATATTCGAATGCACAAAATCGACCATAGCCTACTTGGTCACCGATTTGAAAGTTTTTGCCTCAACCCACTTAGTGAAATAATCAATGGCTACCAGAATAAACCTGTACACATTTGACACCGCTGTCTCGATCAGCCCAATGACATCCATTCCCCAAGCAACGAAGGGACATGGTGCCGACATTGTATGCAATTCAGATGGTGGAGAATGAATCAAATCTCCGTGTACCTGGTATTGATGACACTTGCGCACGAAACAGATACAATCCCGTTCCATTGTAAGCCAATAATAACCTGCTCGGAGAATCTTCTTTGCCAATACATATCCACTCATATGAGGTCCACAAACTCCCGCATGTACCTTGATCATGATAGCTATGGCCTGTTTAGCATCCATGCACCTCAATAAGCCAAGATCTGGAGTTCTTTTGTACAAAACTCCTCCACTGAAGAAAAATTCACTTGACAAGCGTCTAATGTCTCTCTTTTGATCCCCTGTGGCCTGTACCGGATATACTCCCATCCTGAGGTCTTCTTTGATATAATGAAACCACGGCTCACCATAGAGCTCTTCTTCCACCATGTTACAATAGGCATGCTGATCTCGGACCTAAATCTGCAACGGGTCCACATAAGCCTTATCTGGATGATGCAACATCGATGCCAAAGTGGCCAAAGCGTCAACAACTTCATTTTGAATCCTTGGAATATGCCTGAAGTATATCGACTGAAACCATTGACAAAGTTCATGCAAACACTTCCGGTACGGTATGAGCTTTAAGTCTCGTGTCTCCTATTCTCCCTGAATCTGGTGCACCAGAAGATCCGAGTCACCCATGACCAAGATCTCCTGGACACCCATGTCTATAGCCAACCTTAAACCCAAGATACATGCCTCGTATTCAACCATGTTATTGGTGCAGTAGAAGCAAAGTTGAGCTGTAATAGGGTAATGTTGCCCTGTCTTAGAAATAAGTACTGCTCCTATCCTGATGCCTTTGGTATTGGCATCCCTATCAAAGAACAACTTCCACCCTTGTTTTTCGACTTGTTCTAATTCCTCGACATGCATCGTCTCCTCATCAGGGAAATATGTCTTCAAAGGTTTATACTCATCATCAACTGGGTTCTCGGCTTGATGATCAGCCACCTTTTGCGCCTTCATTGCGGTCCGGGTCACGTAGACAATATCAAATTCCGTGAGCAAGATTTACCACTTTGCGAGCCTCCCTGTGGGCAATGGATTTTTAAAAATGTACTTCAACTGGTCCAACCGAGAGATGAGATAGGTGGTATATGATGACAAGTAATGTTTCAATTTCTGCGCTACCCAGGTTAAAGCATAACACGTTCTCTCAAGCTGAGTGTATTTTACCTCATAAAATGTGAACTTCTTGCTGAGGTAGTAAATCGCTTGCTCTTTCTTTCCTGTGACGTCATGCTTCCCCAGTACACAGCCAAAAGAGTTATCCAAAACTATCAGATAGAGGATCAAGGGTCTTCCCGGCTCTGGCGGAACCAACACAGGTGGACTGGCCAAATACTCCTTAATCTTGTCAAATGCTACCTGACATTCATCCATCCATCTGACCGCAGCATCTTTCTTTCGTAACTTAAAGATAGGCTTGCAAGTTGTTGTAAGCTGGGAAATGAACATGCTAATATAATTCAACCTACCGAGCAAACTCAACACCTCTTTCTTGTTTTTTGGTGGTGGTAACTCCTGAATGGCTTTGATCTTGGACGGGTCTAACTCAATACCGCGTCGACTTAATACAAACCCCAACAACTTCCCCGACGGAACTCCAAATGCACACTTCTCTGGATTAAGTTTGAGGTTGCACCTGCGGAGCCTCTGGAAAAACTTCCTCAGGTCTTTAACATGGTCACATTGCTTCCTTGACTCTATGATCACGTCGTCTACATAGACCTCAATTTGCCGATGTATCGTGTCATGGAACATGGTGGTCATTGCCCTCATATATGTTGCCCTGCGTTCTTCAACCCAAATGGCATGACCCTATAACAATATGTCCCCCAAGGCATGATGAATGCCGTCTTTTCCGCATCTTCCTCATCCATTAACATCTGGTGATAGCCTGCATAACAATCCACGAAGGAACCAATCTCATGTTTGGCACAATTTTCAATCAATATATGGATGTTTGGCAGTGGGAAGTTGACTTTTGGACTCGCCTTATTGAGATCACGGTAATCAACGCACACTCTGGTCTTTCCATCCTTCTTTGGTACAGGCACAACATTAGCTAACCAGGTGGGATACCGGGTGACCCGGATGACCTTCGTATTAAACTGCTTGGTGACCTCTTCTTTGATTTTCACACTGATATCTGTTTTAAATTTCCTCAACTTCTACTTGACAGGAGGGCATGCCAGGTCGGTGGGCAATTTGTGGACCACCAAATCGATGCTCAAACCGGCATATTGTCATACGGCCACACAAAAACATCTTTGTACTCAAGCAACGCTTTAATTATCTCTTCTCTGAGCGGAGCTTCCAAATGGACACTTATTTTGGTTTCCCAAACATTCTCCTGATTCCCTAAATTGATTGCCTCTGTGGCGGTGGTAACTCCTGAATTTCTTTGATCTTGGATGGGTCTAACTCAATACCGCGTTGACATACCACGAACCCCAACAATTTCCCCGACGGAACTCCAAATGCACACTTTGCTGGATTAAGTTTGAGGTTGTACCTGCGGAGCCTCTGGAAAAATTTCCTCAGGTCTTTAACATGGTCACATTGCTTCCTTGACTCTATGATCACGTCATCTACATAGACCTCAATTTCCCGATGTATCATGTGATGGAACATGGTGGTCATTGCCCTCATATATGTTGCCCCTGTGTTTTTCAACCCAAATGGCATGACCCTATAATAATACGTCCCCCAAGGCATGATGAATGTCGTCTTTTCCGCATCTTCCCCATCCATTAAGATCTGGTGATAGCCTGCATAACAATCCACGAAGGAACCAATCTCATATTTGGCACAATTTTCAATCAATATATGGATGTTTGGCAGTGGGAAGTTGTCTTTTGGACTCGCCTTATTGAGATCACGGTAATCAACGCACACTCTGGTCTTTCCATCCTTCTTTGGTATAGGCACAACTTTAGCTAACCAGGTGGGATACCGGGTGACCCCGATGACCCTTGCATTAAACTTCTTGGGGACCTCTTCTTTGATTTTGACACTGATATCTATTTTAAATTTCCTCAACTTCTACTTGACAAGAGGGCATGCCGGGTCGGTGGGCAATTTGTGGACCACCAAATCGGTGCTCAAACCCGACATATCGTCATATGACCATGCAAAAACATCTTTGTAGTCAAGCAACACTTTAATTATCTCTTCTCTCAGCGGAGCTTCCAAATGGACACTCATTTTTGTTTCCCGAACATTTTCCTGATCCCCTAAATTGATTGCCTCTGTGTCATTCAAATTAGGTTTGGGTTTTTCTTCCAATTGACTTAATTCTTTACTGATTTCTTCAAAGGCTTCCTCATTATCATATTCTACCTCGTCATCACACTCAATTTCTTGTATTATTATTTCACATTGATAATCAAGACTAGGCCGAAGGCTCCTCATGCATGACACATCAGTGAAACCGGCATAAAAGGGATTGTACAAGAGAGAAAAGAAAGACAAAATAAAGGCTATAAGGAATGAAAAAGGAAGGAAATTGCATTTCATTAAAATTGTAAGATAACAAGGTTTAACTCATCCAAATGGACAGAACATAGCATCCGAATTACAATCTTGGAAATAATCCAGATTAAACTAAAAGGAAAATCAAAACTAACTTCCACGACTCCCTCTGGGTAGGAAGAGGAGTAGCTTCCTAATTATTAAGCTTTGCCTGGGGCCCCACGAACTGCACATCAGCTTTGCTTGGACCTTCGCCTGCCTTCAACATATTCACGTCGTCAAACAACCTTTCAAACCTCTCAATCAGCTCATTGTCGGGTTCTATCACCTCAGAATTATGCATTGTCATTGCTGGGCGCCTCTTAGTACCAAGCAAGACGAAGGAACGGGAAAGGCGGGGAATGGGTTTTGGAAGGGTCCATGCTCTCTTTTTCATCCTTTTAGCTCGCCTTATGTAAGCAGCAGTGGGTTTAAAGCCTAACCCAAAAGTATCCAGGTTTCCGGGAAGAGATACCGGCTGTACGATGCCCTTTAACGAAGCACCCAAGCCCTTTCCAGGTAAGAATCCGTTCTTTATCATTTTCGAAGCCACCATGACAGATGCAACAGCTACTCTGGGCCTAGGAATACACTCTCCTTCCGGAATTTTGGCAACTGATAATGTGTCCATGACTTGGTAGACCCATGGACCTTTGTCATCCTCAGCTTCGTCGAAAGGCATAATGGTGTTACACGAACTGTCCTCCCCATCCACCATAATTTCCTGCCGGTCCCATTCAAATTTGACCATCTGATGCAAGGTAGATGGTACTGCTTTTGCGGCATGAATCCAATGCCGACCCAATAAAAGATTGTAAGAAACAGCCACGTCGAGCACCTGGAACTCCATAGTAAATTCAACTGGTCCTATTGTCAGTGCCAACACAATATCCCCAACCGTGTCCTTTCCTCCTCTATCGAATCCTCGTATGGAAATGTTATTCTTGTAAATTCTCTCACTGTCCACTTTTAACTTTTTCAGGGTGGAGAGAGGGCAAATGTTTGCACTGGACCTGTTGTCAATCAACGCCCGAGTAACCACAGAGTCTTCACACTTCACTGTGAGGTAAATTGCTCTATTATGCTCAGTACCTTCCAAAGGCAACTCATCATCAAAAAATGTAACACTGTTGACTTCGAAAATCTTTTTTGCTATTTTCTATAGATGATTCACAGAGATCTTATCCGGAACATGGGCTTCATTCAGAATCTTCATCAACGCCCGGCGGTCCTCATCCGAATGGATCAATAAAGACAATAATGAAATCTGTGCCGGGGTTTTCCTCAACTGTTCTACAATGGAATAATCTTGCGCCTTCATCTTCTTTAAGAATTCCTCTGCCTCTTCTTCATTTATGGCCCTTTTTACTGGTGCTGGATTATCTTTGGCTGCTTTAACCTTTCTCAGCTCTTCAGGAGCAAAGCATCTCCCTGAACGAGTCAGCCCATGGGTTTCACAAACTTCTTCTTTAACTTCCTTCCCTTTGTACGTCACAGTCACTCGGCCGTAATTCCATGGGATGTTCTTTTCACTAACTATTGGCAACTGAGTCACTTGCTTAATGATAACCAGCTCTGTGTGAGCCCTTTTCACGATCACAACGGGCTTGACAACTGCTCCTGGTACCATCACTTTGACTGGCTCTTGTTTTACTGCATCACTACTCAATGGCTCCTTCTTTATCACCTCATTGATCAATTCTCTCCCACTGGTTGATTTCTCGTGTGACCTCGCTTCACTGTCCTTGATCATCATCACGGTTTGTGACGGCTTCTTATATTCCCCTTTTTGCACTAACTCAATCATATGAGTCTCATGATGGGTTGGCAACGAATTCTGAGTTATGTTAGGCATCTCTAGAGCCTGCACCTCAATTCGGCGAGTATCAATGAGCTCCTGGATGGCCGTTTTCAAATGCCAACACTTCTCTGTATCATTCTCCGGGGTACCCAAGCAATACTCGCAACTTACCGAATGGTCCAGGTTCTTTTGGGGAGGATTTGGTATTTTGGGTTCAATTAGACTTTACATGCCCAATTGTCTCAATCTATGGTATAAGCTGGTGTAAGATTCTCCCAATAGAGTAAAAGTTTTCTTCTTCTGCAGCCTGTCATTTTTAGAAACAGGGTTGAGTCGAAAATCGGGTCCAGTGGGGGTTTTTGTAGGCTCTCAGTGGTGGGTAGGTATTTTGAGTATGGTAAGTATTTTGTGGGGTGGGTGCACGCCATGGCGCCTGAGATTGGGGGTATGTTTCGGTATGGTGGACGGAGAAATGGGGGCGGGAGGTGGATAGTAGTGTTGTGGCGGGCCATATGGGTTGTGTGGGTAGGTTTGGGGATGGGGGCGTGGGTGGTGATAATATGGTGATGGACCCCTGGACCAAGCTCTTGATTCTACTATTGTAACATCTTCCTTTTTCTTCTTTCCCAATACCCCTCCAGTGTCGCTTTGGATGGCTTGGGTAGTTTCTTTAATCGTCGAATAGCTCATAATTTTGTTAGTCTTGAAACCCTCTTCCACCATACTTCCCATTTTCACTACCTCACTAAAAGTTTTCCCAACTGCCGACACCAGATGACCGTAATAAGTAGGCTCCAAAGCCTGCAGAAAATAATCGACCATCTCGCCTTCCTTCATTGGAGGATCAACTCTTGCGGCATGTTCTCTCCACCGAAAACCGTACCCTCTAAAGCTTTTCCCTGGCTTCATCTCAATTTTGGTCAATGACAGCCGGTCCGGGACAATCTCTAAGTTGTACTGAAAATGGCCTACGAATGCCTTGGCCAAATCATCCCAGGTGTACCATCGACCATGATCTTGCCGCGTATACCATTCCAAAGTAGCACCACTGAGACTTTGACTAAAGTATGCCATTAATAACTCATCCCTTCCTCTTGCTCTTCTCATCTTACTGTAAAAACCCCTCAGATAGGCTACAGGGTCGCCATGTCCGTCATACAGATCAAACTTTGGTAACTTGAATCCCGCAGGCAATTGGACGTCAGGAAACAAGCACAAGTCTTTGTAAGAGACACTGACCTGTCCTCCTAGACCGTGCATGTTTCGGAATGATTGTTCCAAGCTTTTCACTTTGCATATCATTTCCTCCTGCTCAGGGTTTTTGGGAGGCTTTTCTTCTTCAACTAAGACATCAAGGTGGGGAGTATAAGAATATGGTTCGGGAGGTTTGAAAGTGGGCTCGGGTGGGTAATAGTGGTTTTCCTGAGTTTGGAACAAGGGCTCGCTAGAAGATCTGTGTAACGCAGCGGGTGGAGGAGCCACAAATACAGGAGCAATTGGTGGTGGAGGGCATGGACTTTGTTTAGGCGGTAGGGGTAGTGGTGTTTGGGAGGTAGTTGCATAGTATTGTTGGTAGGTAGGGTAAACCAGAGAGGAATTCACTGTGGGAGGATCTTGTGGTTGAGCTAATGGCGGGATGTAGGCAGGGTTGGCAGGATAGGTTGGCAGTGGGTGTCCTTTTGCCCAGGCCTGGTATATTTCGGCCATCTGTTGTTTCAACTTATACATCTCCTCTTTCATGGCATTGACATCTACCACCTCTTCTTCCCTAGACGGGTCGACAATGCTTGCTTCTAGCTCTTGGTTGACCATTTTTGATGTATCCTTGGTGCGGGTGTTATATGGGTAGGTTGCCAGAATGACAGTCAACTGAACCACCTGTCTGGACTCATCATCAACAATGATTTGTTAGTGGTTAGGTCATTAACAAATAGATAACCATACATTTGGGGCATGAATGCAACTAGGTAGTTAACGGTTTCTAGTATGCATTTGCTCGACCGCTTGCATCATCCCAACTTTACTTATTCGCAAATGTGACTTATTTATTTTATTCTTGCCTTTGTTTCTTTTTGCTTTGCCATTTTTTCTTTGTTGCGGATTTTCCCTCTCTTTTGTTTTCTTTTCCTCTCCCGTATTTCTTTTATTTTTCCTCTCTTCTTTTCTTTTGGCATTTTATTCTCACTGCATTTTTCTTTTCATATGGCTATGGCCGGGTCCTATGGAGATTGCCTATGTATCGTAACCGTGCTTGAATCAAATCAAATGCAAATAACTACAAAAATAGAAACAGCAATGGTTTTTTTTTTGGAATTTTGATTTTACTAATAGCAAGTATTTCAATTACAAGGACTCAAGATCGACGCATCAAACAATTAACAGACTCTAAATTATCAGACAGGCTACAAACTCCATCAATAATCATTCCACTTTAAAATGAAAGTGCAGACTAATTCGAAAGGAAAATACATATTCAAATCACTGACAAACTCTAGTAAAAGAAAATACAGACTCTAATGACGCTCATGAATACATTAAAGCTCTTGGTGCCCGCGGGACATCGTTCGGTCTCGTTGCGGGCCTATATGCAAGTTCCCCTTGGAGTCTGTCTAGGTCGCTCATCATCTCTTTCACAAATATCATCACTGAGGCAAAGAAGGTAGTCTGAGTCATGTTCTCGCACATTTGGCATTTCCTGGTGATGTAATGAGCAATAGCTAGAATTCTTTCTCTGATTATGCCCTTTTCCTGAAGCAGCCGCCCTATCTGTCCGGCCCTGGCCTCCAAAGTTTGCTGATTTCGCTCCTGGAGTTGTTGCAGGTCCATTTCTAATTGTTTTAAAGTTGTATAGCAGTTCTCCCTTTCAACCTTGAACTCTTTCGCTTGTTTGATCATTTTGTTTTCTACGGTAATGGCCTTTTTCCTCAATCCGGTGACCTCATTATCATGTTCTTCTCTCAACTGCTGAATCATGCGGGCTCGTTCTTTTGCGTTTTTAGCCAACTGTTTTCGAACCCCGGCCAGTTCCCTTTCTGCTTTGTTGAGGTCGAAACTGTAGTCATTTACTTTTTCCCTTAAATTTTCTATAAGCTTTGCATCTTTGGCACTCTTAACAGGGTTTTCAGCCGCTATCTTCATTTTTTGGATTCAGGCTCGTAAGGCTTCATTTTCTTTAGCCAATTTCCTTTTCTCACCCTCATCAGCTGCAACTTGCACACTGTTTTCAAACCTAAGGTCTTGGACCTGCTTTTCCAGCTCGCCTATTTTTGCCCTGTACTCATTTTCTTTGGCTAGCCAAGCCCACTGCTCTTGCGATGATTCTGCAAACTCCTGGAGGTGAGGCCTTTTGGCCAGCCTCCCAAATGCAACATCCCTTCTATACCAATCCTGATAATCAGGTGACACTTCTCCTTTAGCTCGATCCCGGACACATGTATTCGCCGCCAAATATTGACATTCGCTTCAGACCTGGCGAACCTTTGCTTCAGGAAACTGGCCGTCGGGGCCAATCTCAACCACTTGCAAACTAAGATCATCGTCTTTGGGCACTATCTGACATCTCCCGAGTTGTCTATACACCCGATACGGGGCATAAAGCAGAATGCTTCTAAGACCCATCAAGAGGAAATGCGGCCATGCTGCTGGCATATATATGATTTCATCAACGGGCAACCATCCAAATGTCCACTCTATTTGACTAGCATTGAGGGACCAAAAGTATGTTGTCCAACCCGTGAATCCTTCCGCCAAATTGACCCCTTTAATCCTCGTGTAAAACTCTTCTATGCATGTTTTCTCTGGAGACCCGTAGCTCAAGAACTGAGGACGATGGCACAGATGCTCAATCATCCACATTTGTAATAGTAGACTGCATCCCTCGAAGAAGTCTTCCCCGGCCTTGCAGGTTGTAAGAGCACGGAAGATGTCGGCTAATATCATAGGTGCCAGGGTGCTTTTGGCTTGAGTAATTAATGTGCTGATGACCCCGGCTATTTTTATGTTAATGTTCCCGTCTTTTCTTGGAAATACCAAAAGCATCAAAAAGACCACCATGAAAGCGAGACGTCTATGTTCCTCTCATTTTTGGCGGTTCCCTTTGCTACATATCTTGCTTTCCGGGTTGTTGAACCCCCCGATGTAGCCATATCTGTGGTATATGAAGTGTGTAGTGCAAAAGCCATTTGCCAAATCCATGTTATGAACCGTCCTGATTATCTTCAGAGAGTCTAAGAATCTGTGTATAGCTACAGTTCTCGGGGCAACCAAGTACTTGTGCCTTAAAGGAACCTCATTTTTCCGATGTAGCTAGCTATTTCCTTGATTGTCGGGGTAAGCTCAAAGTCTGAAAAATGGAACACGTTATGTGCCGGGTCCCAACATGTAACTAGTGCTCTGATAATATCTCTCCGAGGCACAATCTCTAGCAAACCGGTAAGCCCTTTCAAATATTTCTTGACTTCATCTTGCCCTTCGCCTCCTAAATCGTTCCACCACAGACGTAACTCCAATGGGACTTTATGCATGATTGAGAAAGGTTCATTTTGAGTCGTGCTCATCCTGCACATTTATTAAGGTGATTTAATCACTTATTTTGACCTAAAAGCAAAAATGACACTATTCTTTTCATTCAAATTTCTAATTTCAAAAACAAATCTGGTTTTGCAAATACAACCTTTCAGCACTTCGGGTGAAGATTTTAAGGCTGCATTGGCTAACCGGCCAAAATCTTTAACAAATGACCAAATGTGGTTGTTCTCACAAAAGCAGCCTTCCGGCGTACATTCGACTATTTTTGATGAAAATGGCATCACCCGATTTATTTATGATAAAATAAAATTTTGATATTTTTTGCTATTTTTGAAATTGGACCTGTCGAGGGTTGCCTACGTATCTCACACCCGGTGAGAATCAAACCAGTGTAGTTCGGGCAAAAAAAACTAGCTATTTTCGAAAACAAAACTCTTTTTGTATTTTCTTTCCAACAACTTCAAAATAAAACCCTTTCGTTTTTTCTTCATTAGCAAATGACACACATATGTCTAAAAAAACTCTTTATTTTTCTTTTCAATTGGCACATAAAACAAATTATTTAAGATGAAATAAAAAAAATAAATTTCCTTTTCCATTGACACCAAACACTTCTCTTATTTTCTCAAAAATCTGGCAAAGTTTCCATCATGTAATTAACTCTCTACACTATTATTTATTTTCCCTTTTCCCAAATATTCAAGTCGGTCAGTGCGCTAGTCCGAGACAAATAAATGCAACACGTAAAATGCATCATGGTGGTCTTGTCATATCCGGTTACCTGTCCTAGATGGACCCAACCCCTGTGTTGAGCCCCGTAAGTCGCATGCACGTGATGAAAATAAGTGCTCCTACTAGGGATCCGACATGGAGTCAAGTTTTTCTAAGTTCAAAACCTGGGTATGTGTTCTAGACTATGTACCCGAGCGGACAACTCTAGTCGAGGAGGGGGCTACATACAGGGAACCAAAAGGTCATCCGGCTTAGTAACTTATCCGGCCTCTTTCTTATTTCAAGGTACGACACTAACATAATAGGGAGTCTCAACCAGTAAGCACATCCCCGGAGGTGAGAAGAGAAGGGTTTTGTCACAGTTTATATAAAGTTCAGATAATATCAAAGCGGTAAAGCATTTAACACATTTAGCATGAAATGTGTAGGAAAATCAGATAAAGCCAAACATAACAATTATTCTAAGCTCGAATTCTCAAACCCTGAACCGAAGTTCTGGGTTTATATCCCCAGCAGAGTCGCCAGAGCTGTCACACCTCCTTTTTCACTGCACCCGCAAGGGCATAAAAGAGTTTTTTCAATTAAAGGACAATCGGAACGGGATTTATCATTAACATTCAGAGTCGCCACTTGGGAGATTAATGGTGTCCCAAGTCACCGGTTGGATCCTGAACCGAGCAAAATATGACTCTGTTAATAGTCCGCGAACCAAAAATTCGAGTAAGGAATTCTGTTAACCCGAGAGAAGGTGTTAGGCATTCCCGGATTCCGTGGTTCTAGCACGGTTGCTCAACTGTTATATTTGGATTTATCTGATTTCAACACATGTTTTGGCTCATGCTTTTTTAATTCGTAAACCGCTTTTATTATTATTTTAATGAGAATTGCAACATCGTGAAAACGCGTCTCGAGCCATGTCACATCAATGCACTTGAGATTTGGATTTGGGTCACATAAATGTGAACCCGAATTTTAGGAATGTAATCTTATTAAAGTGCACACCTAAAGAGACTAGCGTGTTTTTAGCTTTGGGTAAGGCCTTGAAATTCACTAAACAGCCCATTCCGATGTCTAAAATCAATACAATATTATTTACGGCCCCGCAACTTGTAGTTTTATTTGGCGGGGCTCATCTCATCAATTTTATTTAAAGGCCAACCTAAAAGCAACTATGATTTTCTGTTTTTGTTTGTCTCTAATGTAAAAAAAAGGTCCTAATTATTTAGCAAGGCTTAGGAATTACTATAATTGGTTTATGCACTCTCAAATCTTTCTGGGCCTTGGAACTGGCCCTTTAACGAATCCTGACTGTGCCAAAGGACAGTGCCAGATGTGGGCCTATCAGTCGAGACTCAAGCCCATCGACCAGCTATGCAGTATAGACCAGAACTGAATCAACGACAGATTAAGTGCAACCATTACATATTAGGAAATGTAGTTACAAATTGAAATTATCAACAGATCACTAAAATTGAACTCTACGTATGGTCGAGAAGGGGTGTTTAGCTTATTTGGCATATGCTCGTGATTCCAGCATAGAGGTTCCTTCTATTGACTCAGTTCCTATATTTTGGGAGTTCCCAGAGGTTTTCCCTTCAGACCTTTCGGGTATGCCGCCCGACAGGGATATTGATTTTTGTATTGATCTGGCTCCAGGTTTCTATTCCGTCGTATCGTATGGCCCCGCCAGAGCTGAAAGAGTTAAAGGATCAGTTGCAAGATTTGCTTGAGAAAGGCTTCATCAGGACTAGTGTTTCTCCTTGGGGTGCGCCAGTTCTATTTGTGAAGAAAAAGGATGGATCGATGAGGATGTGCATTGATTAGCGGCAGTTGAACAAGGTGACGATAAAGAACAAGTATCCACTGCCGAGGATTGATGATTTGTTTGACTAGTTGTAGGGTGCGAAGGTGTTTTCAAAGATAGATTTGAGATCGGGCTATCATCAGCTGAGGATTAGGGCGTGTGATGTCCCAAAGACAGCATTTCGCACTCAGTACGGGCATTATGAGTTTTTGGTCATGTCATTTGGGTTGACCAATGCCCCAGCAGCATTTATGGAGTTGATGAACCGAGTGTTTAGGCCTTATTTAGACTTGTTCGTGATAGTCTTCATTGATGATATTCTTGTGTACTCCCGCAGTCAGGAGGAGCACGAGCAGCACCACGAAGTGGTTCTTCAGACTCTGAAGGATAATCAGTTGTATGCCAAGTTCTCGAAGTGCGAGTTCTGGTTGAGTTCAGTTGCATTTTTGGGTCATGTAATATCAGCCGAGGGCATTCAGGTAGACCCGAAGAAGATTGAGGTAGTCAAGAATTGGCATCAACCAACTTCAGCTACTGAGATTCGGAGTTTCTTGGGATTAGCAGGATATTATCGTCGGTTCGTGGAGGGGTTTTCATCTATAACAGCCCCGATGACCAGTTTGACCCAGAGGGTGCCTAGTTCAGGTTGTCAGACGAGTGCGAGGAGAGCTTTCAAAAGCTCAAGACAGCTCTGACTACGACACAAATATTGGTTTTGCCCACAGGTCAGGGGCTTATACAGTTTATTGTGATGCTTCCCTTATTGGGCTTGGCGCACTATTGATGCAGGATGGCAGGGTCATTGCTTATGCTTCGAGGCAGTTGAAGATCCACGAGAAAAATTACCCAGTCCATGATCTAAGTTGGCAGCCATTGTTCATGCTTTGAAGATTTGGAGGCATTACTTATATGGTGTGACGTGTGAGGTATACACTGATCATAAGAGTCTGCAATACTTGTTCAAGCAGAAAGAGTTGAACTTGAGGCAGCGGAGATGGTTAGAGCTATTGAAGGATTATGATGTTATTATTTTGTA
>MU745453.1:17935-42099 GCA_026770625.1 Nicotiana glauca
TCATGCCAAAAGAAAGAAGGAAGTGCCTTAACATACCTGAGTAGATTCTCTTGAGAAAGACTACACCGTACTCCCTTATCCGAAATTACTCTCAGCTCATTCCTTAAAACTCTTGAGATTTGATGTTGTCTTCTTTGCTTTCTTATAATGAGGGCTAAGGCTGTATATCTACGGAAGTTCATAAATCTAGTATTTTCCTTTTCTCTGGATTGAGATAGCGACAATGACGCTTAATTAAGCTTAAAAGACCAGCATCACAGCCCCCCTAATCATTTATCAAGCTCCAATCATCCACCATAAGTTGAGCAACTGAAGAACAGCCAAGCTAACTACTATAAGGAAATCATATCTGCTTCCAATTCAAAAGCTCTTAAAGCTTATTAATGAGCTATTTTGCTCGGTGAAAAAAATATCACCGGTACCCATGAAAGTGTTTCACCATACAATTATTGCATATAAAGCCACCATATAACCTGAAGTAAGCCAATAGCATATTTCCTTTGATGAATGGATTAACCTCAAATTGAAGAAACTGTTCCAGCAATTGGAACTTCGTATGCAAAGTATTTGAGTGGAACCAACTTAAGATAGAGAAGCAATATATATTTACTAACCCAATTGAACTTTTAGTTTTCTGAAATTCTCGCTTCAGTTCTTCAAACTCGACTCTTTATCAGCTTTTCAAACCAGAACTTAGGCATAAACTCAAAAGCCAGTTTGTTTGGCATGTGACACCATCCTTTATAATACATGAGTCATTTTAATGAACCATATGGGGCTGACACGTAGTGGTCTTATCAAATTTTTTTTAGATAATTATAAATTACCCGCATAATTAAGAATTATCTCAAATTACTTAAAATTCTACTTATTTTTAATACACTTTATACATCGTGCTATTACAGTCATGTGGTACAATGTAAAATAAATTTATATACTATTCTTTCATTAAAATATCCATGTAAAAATACATATATTTTCTCAATTTATAATTTTCTTAATCTTACATAAAGTGTAAAAATTCTCGTACGCTTAATTCTTAAAATGGTAAAAAAGATAATCTTCTTTTCTTGTTAGGAAACAATTTCTATTTTTACAATAAAGAGAATCTCATAAACTTTCTTATATTATATGTATAATTTACCATATTTAAAAATAGTAATAATGGTAACTATCCAAAATTATACTTATAAAACTTTTACTAAAATACTTCAGTTAAAAGAAAATAACACACTAACATAATATCTAGCGGTAACAAGGTTGTTATAAAATACAAACAATGTTGTAACAATATAAAAATAACAAAAAGGATAAAGAATGATACTTCATTTTAAAGTCAATTCTTTCAGTCATATAGATGAAGCAAGGTAAAATTTAAGGAATATGACGTATATGAATAAACCGAAGGGCCTTGGGTAATGTTCTCATCATTTCGACAATTTAACCCCCACTAGAGTATAACATTACTTGGAAAATTTAATATTTCAAATTACATATCCGAGCTTCTGAGTTGCGAACTACAGTGACATTTGCTGGAAGAGTCGAAAAGAAACCCATTATTGTTATTGTCATCATATAACAAAACTTAGGAAGAAAACAAGTAAAAATTGATAGGTCTAAATATTCATGAATCGTGACTCATTCCAATCGAACGACATTTTTTGTTCTCGCCTAATATTAAAGTACAGGATGTAACAGATAACTGTACTTCTTCCATATTAAGGGGACGATATGCTAGGTTGTATGTCCAGGTTCCCTTGGATCAACCACTTTGCACTCATATTTTTATTGGCCATCATAAATAAAATATTGTATATGAAGGACTTAATTTGTTTTGTGTTAAGTCTGGTAGAATGTGACATAATCAGTTAGTTTGCTCATACACTAAAACAACACAACAACTTCTAATGAGCCTACTACTGCTAACTATGATACTCATGCTAATTCAATTAATCATACTGGGTCATCCAAGGATGAATGAAAAGTGGTTAATTTCCCTACTAATTCAGCCAAGAAAATAACCAGTGTCAACAGGAATCTATACAGATCAAGTATGCCTTTGGAATGTAATAATACTCGTAATATTTTGCCTTTTAATAAATTTTTCCTAAATAACATTAATCACGTTTCTAACTCAAACACCAATGGATTGCCGTCTGGAGAAGTAATTCCTATTAATCATGTTAATCCCTTTAATGCATTAGAGTTAGAGGACACAACTAACACTAACCCTACTCAGCCTAACCTCTCTATTTCTTCAAAGATGGAAACTCACACTCTAGCACACCTCATCTCCCCTAACTACAAGGCCCAATCACAATTGGTCCAGCATCCACCTTAGCTTACCACAAGACATTCTTAAGCCAAGACCAACTCCCTCACATGAAAAACCTCTTCCCTACTTTACCCATTAGTCGGTCAACTTCATTAATTGATACCCAACAAAAGACGCATACAACACACAAACAAGACAAAGGGTCTATTCTCTCTCTACCGTCAATCTCTTCAAACCCTAGGCTAGTCTCCATGCAGGAAAATCGTCATGAGATATCCTCCACTATGTCTCATTCTTATTCAAAGACACAACCTTCAACACCATCAATCAAACCGCCTATATCCTCCATTCAAACTCCTCTGGATATAGATATACTATCATCTCCCTTAATAGACCTATCTCATTTAATCACTACTTCAACTACTCCCACTCAAATATACAATGCTTGCCATTATTCTCAATTACTTGAGAAGGTCAGAACCCCACCCACAAAGACAGAACCTCCATCGTCTAGTTCGGTCACAACATCCCCTCTCATATATTTCCTACTTGATAATGGAGCCCAACACCATAATATACACATCTTAGTCACCACAAGCTCCATTAACTCTAACCTCTTGGATGGAAAATGGGCCTCCAGAACCATGCCTTAACATTCACTATGGAGGTGAATCACCAAGAGGTGACAATCCTCATAAACAACCCATAAGTCCTTGCACAATTAATATCGGAAGGGATACAACTAGGGACACAGTTGTTTGCACGTTACTTATGATGACCTGACCTGTCGTCTCATGAGTTAATGCCTCGTTTTTCCCATTTTATGCTTCTTCATGTTTCACTATCAGTATTTGGTGTGTTAGAGTTGATTTGGATTGGTTTTGGTAGAAAATGAAACACTTAGTCTCTTTAAGGAAGGTTTGGTTTGGAAAAGTCAATCGGAGGTTCACTTACAAGTTATAGGGCTCAGATGTGATTTTCGTTGATTTGTTTAGCTTCGGGGGGATGATTTGTGACTTAGGAGTGTGATCAGAATTGATTTTGGAGGTCCGGTGTAGAATTAGGCTTGAATTGGCGAAGTTAATATTTTGGCGAATACCAGTTCATAGGTAAGACTTTGATCCGAGGGTCGGAATGGAATTTCGAGAGTTGTAGTAGCTTCGTTAGGTGATTTTTGGTATGTGTGCAAAATTTCAGGTCATTCAGAGGAGGTTTGGTCGGGTTTTTGATCGAAAGCGAGTTTCGGAAGAATTTGAGGAACTTAGGCTTGGATTTGATGTAATTTGATGGTTTTAGTGTTAATAGTGGTGTTTGGATGATTGGAGCAAGTTTGAATAAGGTATTGGATCATGTTTATGTTTTTGGTTGAGGTCTCGGGGGCCTCGGGGTGAGATCGGATGGTTTAACGGAGAGTTTTGGAATTTTTGCTTGTTAAATAGATGTTGATATATGATATCTTTGCACCTGTGGCTATGCGACCGCATGTGCGGTCATGCAGAAGCGGAGGTGAGTGTCACATAAGCAGAAATGTTGGAGCTAGGTTAGACCGCAAATGCGGATAGGAGCCGCACCTGCGGAGCCGCGGATGCGGCTGGGTGACCGCAAATGCGGCCAGGGGCTTTAATTGAGATTCCGCAGGAGCGGACATTGGACCACAGGAGGGGATGCCGCAGAAGCGAGATAGTGACCGCAGATGCGGTTTTGCCTGGGCAGTTTACTTAACAATTCATCTTCGCAAAATTTTGATAGAGCAACATATTTCACTTCGGACGTGGAGAGTTTTTGGGCGATTTTGAAGAGGGTTTCGAGTGCTTTGATCATGTATGAATTCTTGGACTTAGAACATGATTTTATGGTATAAATACATGGATTAGAACTGAAAATTCAAGGAATTAAAGGTAAAAAATGGTGGTTTAGGGCTTGAACCTAAGAGAGCTTAAATTAGGGATTTGAGGGATCAAATGAACCCCAATTCTGGTAATTTTGATATGTATAGATGCGTGGCGAGATAAGGAACATGTTGATGTAAAAAATTCTGAGATTTGGGAAGTGGTCCTGGGGCTCGGGTTTTGGTAATTTCGAGATTTGTGCCTGTTATTGATTGTTTTCGCTTGAGCTTTGTTCCATTAGCATATTGTGATGTATTCACTATGATTTTGGTTAGATTCGACGTGCGTGGATGCCGATTTGAGGTGCAAAGGCATTGCGAGCTAGTGATTTCGCTGGTACGAGGTGAGTAATGATTGTAAATGATAGTCTGAGGGTTTGAAACCCTAGATTTGCACATCATAGTGCTTCAATGAGGTGACTTGCACGTCGGATAGTGAGCGTGGGGTAGAGCACCGTTGGGAATTGTGACTTGGTCCGTCCCGATTGATGAAATTACTGTGTATTTGACTAGAACTACTTGTTATGATTAAAATTTGGGTTGATTGCCATATTTGGGCTTTGTGCCAATTATTTGAATCCTTCAGGGATTGATATCACTGTTTTTGCATTATTTTTTTGCATATTATTTGATCTAGGTCCAAGGTTTTAAATACTGTTTCGCAAACTCAGCCATCTTTCTAAGATTTGAAAACTTAAATAATATTTTATTGACGTTTTGAGCTGAGAACAATTATTTTAATATTGCCCAAGAGGCTTATGTACATTTCTGGACTGAGCATGGATCGCGCAACGAGCCGCAATAGTGTCATATTGATATTGAGGCCGAGAGCCTGATTGATTACATTGATCTTGAGGCCGAGAGCTTGGATGATTATATTGATATTGAGGCCGAGAGCCTGGTTGATGCCACGAGATGGCTTGATATTGCGCTTGGGCTGTAGGAGCCTCTCCGGAGTCTGTACACACCCCCAGCGAGTGCCATCAATGATAAATAAATGGATGGCTCAAGCTGCACGCCACAGTGGCTACCAGAGTGTATCGTCATATGCATTGCATTGCACTCATGCATTTGTTCTTATTTGTATTACCTGTCATAATATTTCTGCACTCTTATTTCATTGGCTTTTATGCTACTTCTTGCAATAATTACCTGATATCCTAGCATTATCTGTTAACCGAGTGTTGTGCCCGAGGGGCTGACTTGTGTGCTTGCTTGCACTACTTGTCTCGCATTCATTTGCTTAACTGTTGGAAAAAGACATCTTCAAAAGAGGTTTTAAACTGAGCTAAGATATTTCTAAATGTTTTATAGCTTCATTGCTTTCTCCTGAAAGGCTTTTCACTGCTCCTATATAGAATGATGGTTTGATTTACGTTATTTCTTACTGCTCAGTTATTATTTACCCTTATTACTCACTGAGTTGGAGTAATCACTTTACTCCCTGAACCTCGCGTGCAGATGCAGGTATTTGTTCATCCGGTAGCAAATTCTGGCTGATTAGAGGCAGAGCTATAGGAGTAGTGAAGTGACTGCCTGCGTTCGCAATACTATATTTCCTCTCTTTTGGTTCATTGATCCGGATTTGTATATTTTAGGTCTTGTAGTTGAACTTATACTCTGATAGATGCTCATGACTTGTGACACCCCGGTCGGGCTGTGTTGGGTTGTAAATTTCATTAATTAATATTATTAAGTCGTATTTTGCTATTCATTTATGTTTAATTACTTTAAAAGAGACGAATTGGGTTAGTTGGCTAGCCTTGTCTTCATGAGAGGCACCATCATGACTAGTGCGGGGATTTGGGTCGTGACAAGTTGGTATCAGAGCCTAGGTTACTAGGTCTCATGAGTCATGAGCAGGTTTAGTAGAGTCTCGCGGATCGGTACGGAGACGTCTATATTTATCCTCGAGAGGCTGCAGAAACTTTAGGAAAAAAACTTCACCTTCTTGAATTCTTATCGTGCGTCCTTGATTTAGCTTGAAAAGAAACTTTTGAAATTACTTCCATGCGTTCGTAAGCGTACATGAGCGCTCAGTACCAGATGTGCCTTGATGGCTTGTGATTCCCCGATCAAGGGGCGAGATGTGATCTCTGTGAGTTTGATGTTGGTCTAGTCTGGAGGACTTGAGGCCGGATCTTGCCTATGGCTTGAGCATCGAGGTGCTGATTGTGTGAGCAAATATTTTAAACTTATATGTTCGGTATTGTCCCTATTAGCTGGAATGGCAATTAGATATCCATGTGATGGGTATGTTAGTACTGCGAGATGTATCTATATGACTTGATAGTGACAAAGAAGTCTACTGGTTAATAGATAAACTGTTAAGTGTTCATTTCCTATTGTGATTTGATGTGTAGCACGAGTATGGGCGCATGAAGAATATTGTCGTGTCTCCACGTTGGAGAGTGAAGTGCATTACATGTGGCGGTATGAGTTCAGACCCAGGAAAACTAAATGGCTCTGTAATGTGTATGACAGTGGAAGGTATGCTGAAATACTAAATTGAGGCGAAGCAGGTGGGTTATATCATGTGGAGTGTTCTTAAGTGGTATGATCCTTATGTGTATGTTAGAAGATCTCATATGTAATTGAAGGGTATGTGTTGAAATTTGAAAATTTGGGTCACTTAAGAGAGTGGACTCAACTGATGTGGGGATGAATGCGATATTTGCAGACAATTACCATACTAGATGATATGTGTTTTCACAAACTTGTAAATGATTTGAGTTTAATCTCATTATGGTATTGTGGCATCATTAAAGTAAAAGTGTTATGAGTTATTGATTGTGTCTTGATATATGGCTTCGAGCCAAGTTGGGGAGTTTGCTATTGATTAGCTAATTGTACAGTCATGTGCTACGTTGGTTTCGGTTTGAGGCATGCTGGCGAATCAGTTCTGGTTGCGGAAATTGAGCCGAGGATGGCACGAGTGAAGCAAAATTTTGACAAAGGTTATATGGTGCCTCGTAGATGTGTAAGAATCAAAGGATATCTTAAGCAATTGTTAGTAAGAATGCTCGGTGCATGGAGTAGGAAGATGTTTGTTTGTATTGGAATGAGGTCATATCCTGCGGTGTCAGAGTGCTAATGAGGCATGGGTGGTTATTTTCATTTGACCAAGTAAATTATAGTTCAAATAAGAAGCAAATAACTCTCGAGAATGGTTTTAATGTGTTCAAGATTCTACATGTAACAGTCAGGTGTCTTAAGGTTGTGTATGTGGTTAAAGATTGTGTTTTCATTGTAAAAGGTCAAGACTTGTGGTATTTTAGGTTAATTATGGGATTCTATGTATCAGTATCTGGAAAGTAAAGGTAACGAATTTAGATTCGTAGGAAGTTCTTCAGAGTAAAGTATTTTGGAATGTGATATTTTTGGGAATATTTGAGATAGGATTCAGTGGCTTATGGGTCTTAGACAGCGTGGTCTTGTGCTTGGGTCTCATGTGGTAAGCCCGGGTTGAGGCATTGTGGTGCCACAGCAAGAGTGAATATCATGTTGATAATGAATCGTAAGGGAAATTAGATAGATGGAATAGCTTGATAGTAGACCGAATCGGTATGGTAAGGATATGATTAATTCCTTGTATGTGTTCCAAGTAATGAGCCCTTGCAAGTATTTTGTAGCAATGCCCTTGGAGTTTGATGGCTTGCTTAGCTTGGTCGAGTTAGAAGGATTCAGTCCTGGCAGGTCTGATTTGTGCAAAGGGAAATTAGAGAGTTCTTAATGGTTTCTACCGCGGTTTGGAGATGTATATTTTCTATGGGCATGAGAGAGATGGAATGTGTAATATTTTTTCTTCTAGATGGGATCAATGGAAGTTTTTGACTAGTTGAGTGAGTAGATTTCTGTGGCTCGGAAGGGAGATAAAAGTTTTCATGTTATCCTTGGATGGTGTGGTATATGCGGTATGTTGTAGAGGACCGAAACTGGCGTGTGCTAGGCTACAGTTCTGTTCTGAAAGGAAGTTCATAAAACTCCTAGGCAATGGGTAGCCTCAAATAATCAAGGAAATGATACTGCTAATTGGAAGTGATTTGACGAGAGTATACATCTCAGGAAAAGGTAGTGTGATTAAACTGATGATACTTCGGTAGTATTACGGCGCTTTCTTGTTAGATCGACTGCTAAAATCTGAGTTTGTTTAATGCCACAGGGGAATTTTAAAATATCTTTCGTGGAATGATTGGGTACTTGAGGCGTGATATGTATTCATACGTCGGAATTTGGTATCAGGTATGGTGATTCGTGTGCTATATGGAGTTGGAGACTGGGAGTTCTAATGTTCAGGTTATGCAGTGGTTGTGGATTGTATGTATCGGCAACTTTTAGCAGTTATTGGGATTTGGAGGCTCGAGTGGATCTTTCTTTGCTTGGTATGATAGATTTTGGATATGATGCTGGGGTGTAGACTAGCTGTCTCAATGGTTGGTTATTCTAGTCTATTGCGATATGGGCTATGCTGGGAAATGCCACGGATTGAGTGGCGAGGTGCATCAGATTATGTTCTAGCAGAGTGGTTCATATTCCAAAGACCCATCGGACGACAGGGCAGAATTTTGTTTCTTAATTGGGCCTTCGTGATGGATGTCAGTACAAAGGTTTCTACCATTGATTCAGTTGCAGTGTTGAGGGACTTTTAGGATGCATTTATTGTGGCCGGGCAAGGTTTTGGATTTCGGTATTGATTTGGTGTTGGGCACCGTATCGTACGGCTCCGGTAGGAGTTATAGTAGTGGAAGGAGCCGCTTCAGGCTTCTTGGTAATGAGTTTGTTGGTAGGTCGATGTGGATACTTGTTTAGCTTGAGTCAGCTTGGTTGGCCCCGAAATTTTATTGTTAAGGGATAGGTTGATTCGATCGTTAGTGAGCTTGTTAATGATCCGGGGAGGTCTATGAGTTGCTTTTCGGTGTTTTGAGATGTTATGATTTGTTGTTTATGGACGCAAGTGGTGCGGTTCTGTTGGGGATTCATAGTGAAAGTCGAGCGGGAAGAGTAATTGGGTGTTGCTCGATAAATGGAGTGTTGGTTATGACCTATCGGGTTGCGTGTCGTATGTTATTTCTTTCACCGTGGGTGTAATGAATTGCTTTGGTTTCAGACATCAAATTGTGCGTGGCTGTCGATTTTGAGCATAGTGACTTGAAGTGTTTCATGTGTAACAGTGTTTGGATAGGATCGCGCATTGTAGTGAGGGCACGTGGAGATATAAACTTTCGGGGTAGATTCAAGTGTTCTATTTCTATGATGTGAGGCGGAGTCTCAACCTCATGTTGTGATGGTACTGATGACCTTGAGGTATATCTATTTCGTTTGAGTCATTTCTCATGATTTGAGTATGTTCAGACCGTTTCGTGACGGTGTGCGTATTATGCAAGTTGTGGCTTAGGCCTGTATTGAGGTGTCATATCACTAGAGTGGTGTGTTGGATTCGAGGTGACCGTTGGGGCCACTAATGAATATGAACGGATTTGATTTCAGCTTGTTGGAAGGAAAACATCGAGGTTCGGCTCGGAATCTACTGTGGTATTAGTCAAAAGGGAAGTGTCTTCATGAATGGTTGATCTAAGAAATGGCTACGGTTTATTGCGTGTTTCATTTATCGTTGGCAGTATATGAAAGTGTTGGAATAAGACCTTAGTTGATAAGAGGTTTTCTATGAGTATTCGGGTGTTGTGGGCAACTGCTGTGAATAGAAGTTATCTTTTCGAGTGTTTAGGTTATGTGGTATATCATGTGATTTCACCTGAGGTTGCAGGTATGGGTTATTATAGTTGGTTCAGGCTTATTCTGAATATAGATGTGAGGTTCTGATCTTTTGTACGATTTCGGAAAGTGCAATGTGGTTCTATAGTTTATGGACTAGATGGATTGTGGAATTTTAGCTATGTTGTCTTATCGGACCCATGCGAGATAGGGTGATGTGGGATCACCCCCAGATATATGTTAGGTAAGGTCATTCAGCTACTGGTTTGATTCTAGAACAACTCTGGGTACGCTCGAGGACGAGTGTTTGTTTATGTTGGGGAGGATATGATGACCAGACCCGTCTTCTCACGAGTTACCACCCCATTTTCCCCATTTTATACTTCTTCATGTTTCACTATCAGTATTTGGTGTGTTAGAGTTGATTTGGATTGGTTTTGGTAGAAAATGAGACACTTAGTCTCTTTAAGGAAGTCTTGGTTTGGAAAAGTCAATCGGAGGTTGACTTATGAGTTATAGGGCTCGTATGTGATTTATGGTGATTCGGTTAGCTTCGGGGGATGATTTTTGACTTAGGAGTATGATCGGAATTGATTTTGGAGGGCCGGTGTAGAATTAGGCTTGAATTGGCAAATTAGTATTTTGGCGAATTTCGGTTGATAGGTGAGATTTTGATCGAGGGTCGGAATGGAATTTCGAGAGTTGTAGTAGCTTCGTTAGGTAATTTTGGGTGTGTGTGCAAAATTTCAGGTCATTCGGAGGATTTTTGGTTGGGTTTTTAATCGAATGTGAGTTTCGGAAGAATTTGAGGAACTTAGGCTTGAATTTGATGTAATTTGATGATTTTAGTGTTAATCGTGGTGTTTTGATGATTGGAGCAAGTTTGAATAAGGTATTGGATCGTGTTTGTGTTTTTGGTTGAGGTCCCGGGGGCCTCGGGGTGAGGTCGGATGGTAAAACGGAGAGTTTTGGAATTTTTGCTTGTTAGAGGGCTGCTGATATCTGGTATCTTAACACATGTGGTTATGGGACCGCAAGTGCGGTCACGCAGAAGCGGAGGTGAGTGTCGTAGAAGTGGAAATGTTGGAGCTGGGTTGGACCGCAGATGCGGATAGGGAGCCGCTGATTCGGCTGGGTAACCGTGATGCGGCCAGGGGCTTTAATTGAAATTCCGCAGGAGCGGACATTGGACCGCAGGAGGGGACGCCGCAGAAGCGAGATAGTGACCGCAGATGCAGTTTTGCTTGGGCAGTTTACTTAACTATTCATCTTCGCGAAATTTTGAAAGAGCAACATATTTCACTTCGGACTTGGAGAGTTTTTGGGCTATTTTGAAGAGGGTTTCGGGAGCTTTAATCAGGTTTGAATTCTTGGACTTAGAACATGATTTTATGGTATAAATACATGGATTAGAACTGAAAACTCAAGGAATTAAAGGTCAAAAATGGTGGTTTAGGGCTTGAACCTAAGAGAGCTTAAATTAGGGATTTGAGGGGTCAATGAACCCCGATTCTGGTAATTTTGATATGTATAGACTTGTGGCGAGATACAGAACCCGTTGATGTAAAAATTTCTTAGATTTGTGAAGTGGGCCCGGGGCTCGAGTTTTTATAATTTTGGGATTTGTGCCCGTTATTGATTGTTTTTACTTGGGCTTTGTTCCCTTAGCATATTGTGATGTATTTGCTCTGATTTTAGTTAGATTCGTCACGTGTGGAGGCCGATTTGAGGACCAAAGGCGTCGCGAGCAAAAGATTTCGCCAGTTCAAGTGGTTAATGATTGTAACTGATAGTTTGGGGTTTGAAACCCCGGATTTGCACATCATAGTGCTGTATTGAGGTGACTTGCACGCCGGATAGCGAGCGTGGGGTAGAGCACCGTTGGGGATTGTGACTTGGTCCGTCCCGATTGATGAAATTACTGCGTATCTGATTGGAACTGCTTGTTATCATCGTAATATGGCTGATTGCCATATTTGGGCTCCGTGCCAATTATTTGAATCCTTCAGGGAATGATATCACTGTTGTCGCATTATTTTTTGCATATTATTTGATCTCGGTCAAAGGTTTTAAATACTATTTCGCACACTCAGCCATCTTTCTAAGATTTGAAAACTTAAATAATATTTTATTGACGTTTTGAGCTGAGAACTATTATTTTAATATTGCCCAAGAGGCTTATGTGCATTTCTGGACTGAGCATGGATTGGGCTGCGCGTCGCAACATTGTCATATTGATATTGAGGGCAAGAGCCTGGTTGATTACATTGATCTTAAGGTCGAGAGCCTGGATGATTATATTGATATTGAGGCCGAGAGCTAGGTTAATGCCATGAGATGGCTTGATATAGCGCTTGGCCTGTAGGAGCCCCTCCGGAGTCTGTACACACCCCCAGTGAGCGCCGTCGATGATAAATAAATGGATGGCTCGGGCGACACGCTGCATTGGGTCCAGAGTGTACCGTTATATGCATTGCCTTGCACTCATGCATTTGTTCTTATTTGTATTACCTGTCATAATATTTCTGCACTCTTATTACATTGGCTTTTATGCTACTTCTTGCAATAATTACCTGATATCCTGGTGTTATCTGTTAACGGAGTGTCGTGCTCGAGGGGCTAACTTGTGTGCTTGCTTGCACTACCTTTTTGCATTCATTTGCTTAATTGTTGGAAAAAAACATCTTCAAAAGATGTTTTAAATTGAGTTAAGATATTTTTAAAGGTTTTACAGCTTCACTGCTTTCTCCCAAACGGCTTTTCACTACTAATATATAGCATAATGTTTGCTTTATGTTATTTCTTACTGCTCAGTTGCTATTTACCCTTATTACTCACTGAGTTGGAGTACTCACTTTACTCCTTGCACCTCGCGTGCAGATGCAGGTATTTGTTCACCTGGTAGCGGGTTCTGGCTTATCAGAGGCAGAGCTATAGGAGTAGCGAGGTGACTGCCTGCATTCACAACACTATTTTTCCTCTCTTTTGGTTCGTTGATTCGGCTTTGTATATTTTAGGTCTTGTAGTTGAACTTATATTTTGATAGATGCTCGTGACTTGTGACACCCCTATCGGCTGTGTTGGGTTGTAAATTTCGTTAATTAATATCATTAAGTTGTATTTTGCTATTCATTTATGTTTAATTACATTGAAAGAGACGAATTGGACTAGTTGGCTGGCCTCGTCTTCACGAGAGGCGCCATCATGACTAGTGCGGGGTTTTGGGTCGTGACATTACCATTGGTCATTGATGCAAGCTCCACACCTCTCCCCATTTCAACTTCTAAATCTCCCAGTTCCGGTATGGGGCCCTACTCATCTTTACCCATATCGCATTCGAATGCCATTTTATCTACCTCCATATCCAACCCCTTCAACTCTATGGATACAACCTTGTATGAACCACAACCTCTACTGCCTCTGTTGGAACCTCCAATGCCATCCACACAACCCCCATCTCCAGTCAACTCACCCCCAAGCAATCCCAATCGCGAAGTACAAGACAATAATTTCCAGGTGGAGCTCAACGCAGCAATCGCTTACAGTAGGGAAACTCGACCAATATATGCATGGCTCGATGGGATCAAAGTGTTTGTGCAAAAGGAAGAATACGAAAGAAAAATTTTCATAAGGTGTCCCCCAACCCTTAGGAACTTTTCTCTTCGAATAAATCCCACCACCAACCCGAAGGTGGGAAAATATGCTATGCTAATATTACCAACCTTTCTCCTACACCCAGGAGAGAGTACGAGTAATTGGATAAGTCAAAGAAGCAGCCCTACGGGTGTCTCAGAAGATAATCTTATGAATTTTATCATATGGAACTGTACAGGAGCACTTTCATGGAGTTTAGACGTAACTTTAGGTCTCTACTTAACTATAATAGGCCGACGTTAGTGGTCCTTTTGGAAACACACTGTCAAACACATCAAGGTGTGAAGGATGATTTTAATTTTATTGGTATGATTGAGGTGGCTGGCATAGGCCATTCTGGTGGAATTGCGATTTTATGGTTAACCAGTGCATTAGATGTTCGTGCAGTTGCCCACACCACATAAGAAATCCACTGCCAAGTCCAGGTTAAACCTTTACCTTTTACTTTTCTATTTACTGCTATTTATGTAAGTAACGAACTAGTTAGTAGACAGTTGTTGTGGAATAATCTCCTGCCTGTTGAGGATAATTAGCAGGGTCCTTGGTTAATTGGAGGAGACTTTAATGAAATCACACATGCTACCGATAAATTTTATGGTCTTCCTATAAACAATTCACATTCAAATAAATTTTTGGACTGCCTTAATTATTGCCATATGACTGATTTAGGTTTTAAGGGTAGTCCTTATACTTGGACTAATGGAAGACATAAGAAGTATACCATACTTGAACGAATTGATCGTATAGTTTCTAATTACGATTGGATAAATCAGTACTCAAATGCTCTTGTTACACACCTTCCACGCACACACTCAGATCATTGTCCCATTAAATTAGAACTTCATCACTGCCCATTGCCTAGGTCTAAGGTAGTTAGGTTTGAAACAATTTATACTAGTCACCCTGCTTTTAAAGATGTAATTAAACAAGCTTGGGTGGATAATGTCGCACTAATTCCTGCAATTGATAATTTCACAATAATAGTACAACAATGGAACACATCTACCTTTGATAATATTTTCAAACAAAAAAATATTATACTTTCCAGATTAAAGGGATTCAGGCCTCTATCCATTATCCAAGAAGCAATTTCTTACAAAATTTTGAAAAAGAACTTAAGTTGGATTTTAATCGAATACTTAGGTTAGAGGAAGACTTTTAGAAACTTAAATCCCGTATTGACTGGCTTAATAAAGGGTATACCAACACTAAATTTTTTTATATCAGTACTATTAATCGTAGAAGGTAAAATAGAATCACAGCTATTCAAGACCAGGGGAAAAATTGGATAACACGACCTAAACAAATACTTGAACATATTTCCCTATATTATCAAAATTTATTTACCACGCACAGAACCATATAAATTTCAAAATCAACACTACTTCCTTCTAACATATTAAACCATGCTGACCATGAATCCCTAATACAACCTCTACAAAACATTAAAATTCTTAATGCTATCAAGTCTTTCAAGCCTATGAAAGCTTCAGGACAGATGGACTTCATCCCCTATTTTACCAAAATTATTGAGACGCCATTGGGATTCTGTGCTTAATTTCCGTCATAAGGTGTTCACCCACTATGAAATTTGTCCCTTAATAAATTCTACCTATATCTGTCTTATCCCTAAAAATAATAATGCTTCTACAATTGCTCAATACAGACCTATCAGTCTTTGTAATATATTTACAAAATTATAACAAAAATTTTGGTAAATAGATGAAAACCAATTTTAGAACACATCATTCATCCTACACAGTCAAGCTTTGAACAAAATAAAAGAGTTGCGGATAATGCTACCATCGTACATGAAATTATCACTAAGTTTCAAAATATGAAAGGAAATAAACTTATTATGCTTCTTAAGATTGATCTAGAAAAAGCATTTGATAAATTAGAATGGTCCTTTATTCGAAATACTTTGGTAAGTTTAAATTTTCTAGCTCCATTTATTAAATTAATTATGTCTTGTGTTACTACCACTACTACTTCTATATTAATAAATGGTAGTCCCACTGATACTTTTCATCCCACACGGGTATCAGACATGGTGATCCTTTGTAACTCTATTTGTTTATCATTTGTCTTGAAATGTTATCCAGAAAGATCAATACTGCTGTTTACTACCAGGCTTGGAAACCAATATCATTAGCAAAAAATGGGCCTTCCTTATCTTATTTATTTCTTGTAGATGATATTAATCTCACATCACAAATCACTGCTAGTACATGCCAAACAATGGTTAACATTATTACTCATTTAACTAATCACTCAGGACAATCTATTAATTTTGATAAATCAAAAATTTATTTCTCCAGAAATTATCAACCCAATACTAGAAATATAATTTTACAACTTTTTCATATAAAAGAGGGTCATAGTTTTGGGAAGTACTTGGGTTTCCCAATTTTTACATCCGGACCTACAAAATCTGACTATTAATCCATAGTGGATAATTTTAAAACAAAATTGGCAGGCTAAAAAACTAATTTTCTTTCTAGAGCGGGAAGACTTACTTTAAGACAATCAATACTTAATCATCTTCCAAATCACTTGATGCAATTCATAAAAATACCTACTTATATTTTAAGCCTTCTTAAAAGATACCAAAGAAATTTCTTATGGGGCACAACTATACAAAAGAAAAAATTACATCTCCTCAAGTGGTCAACAATCATGCAACCTTTGGAACTTGGAGGCTTGAGTATACAAAGTCTTGATATAAAAAATAAGTCACTCCATGCAATTCTTGCGTGGAAAATATTCAATAATCCTGAAGAATTATGTGCAGAAGTCCTCTTACGTAATTATGTAAGGCCAAAAACATTACCAAGTTACCATAGCTCCGCTATTTGGCATAATATTATTGACGGCTGGAAATATTGTCGACTAGATTATAAATGAAATATAGCAACGTGACATCATGTCAACTTTTGGACTGACCCATGGCTCACGCATAATTTTATACTTAGGGACTATATTTACGGACCTATGCCCCAATTTGAGAATAATAAATTAGTTTTCAATTACTACTTTGAAAATAGATGGCACCTAGACACCATGCCATTTGAGTTTCCTTTACATATTATTTCTCTTATTAATAATATTTATCTGCCTATTGAATCTACTAGATATGACAAAATCTGCTCGAATTTAGCTGAGAATGGGATGTTCTCAGTTAAATCTATGTACAGGTATTTAACCACTATTAATACATCCACAGCTATAACACAACCACATTCCTTCAACTCGATTTGGAAACTTCCCATTCCCCATAAAATATCTTTTTTTGTTTGGCTACTATGTCGTAATAGATTACCAACAGCTGAGTATCCCATACTTATAAGTATTACAAACTCAGCAAATTGCCCACAATATCACCAAGACACTGAAATGATTACTCACTTATTCAACAATTGTGCTAATACAATACTTCCTTGGAAATATCTTCAAATAACACCTCCTACCATCACAACATCTGCTTCTCAAAATGACATTATGACTTGGTTGTATAATTTTATCCATACATCATTGCCATCTATCCCTTACAAACATCCTTTCAACAACTATAATTTCATTTGCTTTAT
This sequence comes from Nicotiana glauca, assembly GCA_026770625.1. Lineage (NCBI taxonomy): Eukaryota > Viridiplantae > Streptophyta > Magnoliopsida > Solanales > Solanaceae > Nicotiana > Nicotiana glauca. The sequence goes on from MU745453.1 coordinate 35,055, forward strand.
GGGAAATTTGGATAAAAAGGAATAAGTTTGTTTACGAACATAAAGTAAATGACTTAAATAAGGTTGCCTTAATAGAAAAGGTAGCTGAATATTACTTCTTAATAAATCACTGTAATAAGAAGAAGTCAAAGTCTCCTATCTATATCAAGTGGCATCCACCTGATCCTATGTGTTACAAATTAAATATTGATGGATCTTGCTGCCCGACTCCATGCATTTATGGGATTGGTGGAGTTATCCGCAGCTATCAAAGCAATTGGGTCATAGGATTTGCAGGATGTGTCAACCAAGGCAACCATATCCAAATAGAACTGGTTGCACTCCTCAAAGGCTTACAAATTGCTATCAAACAAAGGCTCTTACCACTCACCATTGAGACAGATGCACAAAATATAATTGGTATGTTAAAATCACCTGTTATGAGCTGTATTAATATTGTTAATGATTGCAGGTCCTTGGTCTAACAGCTGGATAGCGCATTTGTTCAAGTTTTCTATAGAGAGCAAAATGATGTAGCAGACAAATTAGCTAAATATGGTGCAACGCAGGTAAAGGAGCAATGTCTACTTTTTGAATAACCACCACTTTTTTCAATATCTTGTTACCAACAAGATCATCAGGGCATACTCCACGGAAGGATGACTCGGCAGCTTAGTAGGAATGTTACACATTCTCTCTCTAGTTCTAGTTCTTATGAAATATCTACTATGTGTAATAGAAGAACTCCTTTAGTATCTACTAGTTCCAGCACTAGGGTTGTTCCTCCAGTAGGGGAAAAACTATAATCTGGCTCTACCCTTGTACAAATGATGCCTTGTAGGAATCCAAGACTCTAAACTTATGTAAATATTTGTTATGTTATAATATTTCCTATATTTCTAACCAAAAGAAAAACTAATCAAACATCCAATTATTAAACAACATAAATTAAACATGTTTCAAACTTCAACTTTAAAACATTCAAATAGCCTATTTAGAATCAATCTCCTCCTCAGAGTCCATTACAACTCCTTTCTTGCTTTTCTTTTCTAATAATTTTTGAATCAAATGCTGAATTGCTTGAAATTCTTGCAATATTTGATCCATTTTCTGACGCATAGCCTCAACGTCTTCTTGGAAAACTTATAACCCAATGAATATACTGCTGGTGGACGACTAGAGGATGGCTGTACTCCAATCCCGTAGACCCGATCTTTATTTATTATTTTCACGAGAAATAAAGAAAAGAAAGTAAAAGAAGTAAGAAAACAAACAAGCAACTTTCAAACTAATACTAAAATGGATAATTATACAATATTTATACCTTTATTCACGCCACCAGCCGCTTGTGTCCAAATTATAACATATCCTCCGAGGCCGGATGAGTTCCTTCAAGCTGAGTTTTTCGTCATGCATCAAGATAAATATGACACTTGTCCTGAAAATAAAAATAATACACGTTATATAAGTAAAATAAACCAAGCAAGAAAAATAATATAGTGTTGGTGTTGGAATTATACAAATGTCTTTGAAGCACGCGGTTTGACCCATCCTTCTCTTGTTCCATCCTTCTTCGTCTTCTTCTTCTTGTGTGTCTCCGCAAAGACCTCAGTATACGTCACATCTCCCCAACGTTCTTTTTCCTGAAATTTAAGAAGTAATTATATATATATATATATATATATATATATATATATATATATATATATATATATATATATGTGTGTGTGTGTGTGTGCTCAATTTGCATACTTATAAAACTAAGAATATTTTATAATGAAATTATCATTCTCAAACGATGGGCAGCAAAACTAATAAAATCTCCAGTATGCAATGCTCCACCCTTAATAGAAGTTTTGATTAACCTTGCCTGTTCATTCTTCTTCTTCCACTTAGGGGTGTTGCACTTCGCCAAGAGTTGATTCCAGACATCTTCATGTATCCAATCAGGCCTGGTGCCACTTTTTCTAGAAATATAATGTGAATCTGTTATCCGTTTCTGTGCTCTCTTCTCGAAGTTCTCATTCATCATATTTTCAAGTATGGTGCCATACAGACCTAACCTGCAAAATTGAATGAATAATATTAGATGAATGATAATTAGTATTAATAAAAATTAATTTATTCTTAGCTTAAATTGTTGCAACATATTCTTTGTGATCTAGTACGGTATCTATCTCTAGGAATTCCACACCTCAGGAAAAAATGGCTTCATAGATTCCACCACCATATATGCATCCTGAAAGGATGGAAAAACCTGCATTTAAGTTAATATGTAAAATGTCATTAAATTCACTATATGCAAAATTTATTGAATGTTTTTAAAAGAAAATTGAAGGAAAATTCACGCGTCACCATGGGGAACGATAACCAGCCGAGGAAGATGATCGTATTGTACAATCCCTCTAGTAGTCTCACGGTACCAACAACTTGAGAAGCACTGGTAGATAGGGATGCAACTGCGTGAGACCTTCAATTATAACTACTTAATATAATTCCAAATCATTCTTCTCTAAAGTTAACAATTTCACATATATATAAACTTCGTAATTGTTATAACTACATATAGTTACTAACCTCAATTTTAAAAATAAATATAGTTTCAAGCTTAAATGTTAATACATCAAAGGCAATTCTAAGAATAAATCTATGGCAATTCTAAATAAATATATATGAAAATTTTAAAATAATTTCAAATTTATTTCAATTAGGGAACTAAAAAGTATCTTAAACCTAGATACAAGATTCCTAATGTAAATAAATTCCTAATTGACTTTGAAATATGGAGCAAAGTGTGACGACTCGTGAGAACCGCTCCGTTTCTCCATTTCTTGCTTCATTATGCTTCATTATTAGTGTCTTGTGTGAACGAGTTGAATTGTGTTGATTTTTGGAAGGAAATGAGACACTTAGTCTCTTTAAGGAAGGCTTGTTTTGGAAAAGTTAACCGGATTTTGACCTATGAATTAGAGAGCTCGGATGTGGATTCTTGCAACTCATTTAGCTTCTGGGGATGATTTGTGACTTAGGAATGTGAACAGAAGTAATTTTGGAGGTCCAGTGTAGAATTAGGCTTGAATTGGCGAAGTTAGTATTTTGGCGAATTCCGGTTGATAGGTGAGATTTTGATCAGAGAGTGGGAATGGAATTCTGAGAGTTGTTGTAGCTTCATTAGGTGATTTGGGATGTGTGTGAAAAATTTCAGGTTATTCAGAGGTGATTTGGTTGGGTTTTTGATCAAATGCGTGTTTAGGAAGTTTTAGAAGAACTTAGGCTTGAATCCACTGTAAATTTGGTGTTTTGATGTTAGTTTTGGTGCCTAGAGAGTGAAACTAAGTTTTAATGATCATACGTAATGTGTTAGTATGTTTGTATGCGGTCCCGAGGAGCTCGGGTGAGTTTCAAATAGGTTTGGACTGCGTTGTGCTCGTTTTTCTTATGTTTTGACGTCGTTTCTTTAAGCATAAATGATATCATATTGAACAAATGAACTCCGATTACTATTTTGAATGAAGTATTAGATCCGTATCGTAGTTATAGACCCGTAGCAAAAAGAATCATCGAATTTGGACATCGTATGAGGATTTTATGGCCATTTTACCAAGATTGACAAGATTTTTAGGTTAATAACGAAATTGCCCTGACGGCGTATTAAAAATCTGCACTATTTGCAAATCTTAAAACCTAAGTATCTCCTTCATTATACGGTCAAATTGAGTCATTAAAAAGACTAAATTCATTAGAATTTCACAAGGAATCCATTGGGAGCAGTAGAACGCATGAACAGTATATCTATAATGAGCATGTCGAATTTTCTTCCAATTTTTGAACGGGAAGAAGCTTCTAAGACGATTTTTAAGAGAGAAAATCAATGGGTATCACTGAAGTAAGTGATTTGATTATTAAAACTCGTTAATGGGTGATTATATACCATACTCCCAGCCTTTAATTCATAAAAAACAGTAGAAAAAAAGGTTTTGGGACCTGAGATTATAAGACCTTTAGGGGTCGATTTGAGGGGTCAAACGGACTCCGATTTTGGTGTTCTTTATATGTACGGAATCGNTTGATATTGGTATGAGGCTTAGGGCCTAATGGATGCCACGAGATGGCTTGATATTGAAGTTGGGCCGTAAGGTGCCCCTCCCGGAGTCTGCACACCCCTAGTGAGCGCCGTCGATGATAAATAAATGGAGCGAGCTGCACGCCGCAACGGGTACTAAAGAGTACCGTACTATTTGTTGCATTCATTAATCGATTGTAATTCATTTACTTATCTGTTGTAGCATCATTGTTTTCATTGGTTTATTGAGTTGATATTATCTGGATTGAACTGTTGTAATTATAGTTTACATTGTGCCTATCTAGGATTTCTTACTCTCAACCTTTTTTATGTTTATTACTCTCTGGGTTGGAAGTACTCACATTACTCCATGCACCTTGTGTACAGATTAAGGTGCACCCACTGAGGCTGAGTGAGAACTTTCTCCGTTGAGCATCATATCAGAAAGTGCAATGTGGTTCTATGGTTTATGGACTAGATGTATTGCGAAATTTCAGCTATGTTGTGTTACCGGACCTATACGAGATAGGGTGACGTGGGATCACCCCTGGGTATATTCTTGGTAAGATCATTTAGCTATTGGTTGGCTTCTAGGACAACTCTGGGTACGCTCGAGGACGAATATTTGTTTAGGTTGGGGAGGATGTGACGACCTGACCCGTCATCTCGTGAGAACCGCTACGTTTCCCCCATTCCCTACTTATTTATGCTTCATTATCAGTGTCTTGTCTGAACAAGTTGAATTGGGTTAATTTTTGGAAGGAAATAAGACACTTAGTCTCTTTAAGGAAGGTTTGTTTTGGAAAAGTCAAACAGATATTGACCTATGAGTTAGAGGGCACGGATGTGGATTCTGACGATTTGGTTCGCTTCAGCGGATGATTTGTGACTTAGGAGTGTGATCGGAAGTAATTTTGGAGGTTCGATGTAGAATTAGGCTTGAATTGGCGAAGTTAGTATTTTGGCGAATTCCGATTGATAGGTGAGATTTTGATCCAAGGGTCGGAATGGAATTCCGAGAGTTGATGTAGCTTCATTAGGTTATTTGGGATGTGTGTGCAAAATTTCAGGTTATTCGGAGGTGATTTGGTTGGGTTTTTGATCAAATGCGTGTTTCGGAAGTTTTAGAAGAACTTAGGCTTGAATCCGATGTAAATTTGGTGTTTTGATGTTATTTTTGGTGTTTTGAGAGTTCACCTAAGTTTGAATGATCATATGTGACATGTTAGTATGTTCGCATGCAGTCCCGATAAGCTCGGGTGAGTTTCGGATAGGTTTGGGCTGCGTTGTGCTCGTTTTTCTTATGCTTCGACGTCGTTTCTTCAAGCATAAATGATATCATATTGAACAAATGAACTCCGATTACTGTTTTGAATGAAGCATTAGATCCATATCGTAATTATGGACCTGTAAAAAAAAGAATCATCGAATTTAGACATCGTATGAGGATTTTATGGCCATTTTACCAAGATTGCCCGGATTTTTAGGGTAATAACGAAATTGCCCCTGACGACGTATTAAAAACCTGCACTATTTGCAAATCTTGAAACCAACATATCTCATTAATTATATGGTCAAATTGAGTGATTGAAAAGCCTAAATTCATTATAATTTCACAAGGAATCTATTGGGAGCAGGAAAACACGTGAGCAGTATACCTATAATGAGCAGGTCGAGTTTTCTTCTAATTTTTGAACGGAAAGAAGCTTCTGAGTCGATTTTTAAGAGAGAAAATCAGTGGGTATCACTGAGGTAAGTGATTTGATTATTAAAACTCATTTATGGGTGATTATAGACCGTAATCCTAGCCTTTAATTCATGAAAAATAGTAGAAAAATAGGATTTTGGGGCCTAAGATTATGAGACCTTTAGGGGCCGATTTGAGGGGTCAAACGGACTCCGATTTTGGTGTTCTTTATATGGGTATTGATCCTATAGCATAATGTGACGCATTCGTTGTGGTTTTGGTCAGATTCGATGCACGAGGAGGTTGATTTGAGAGGCAAGGGCATATCGAGCTAGGATTTTGGCTGGCTTGAGGTTAGTAATAGATGTAAATGTTGTGTTGAGGGTTTGAAACCCCAAATTTGCACTTCGTAGTGCTATGTTGAGGTAACTTGCACGTCGGATAACGGACGTGTGGTAGAGAACCATCAGGATTGTGACTTGGTCCGTCTCGCTTAATAAAATTACTACCTAATTGATTGAAGCTTAGTTGATATCCTTATAAAAATGGATTAATTGTCATAATTGNAAACACATTTCTATCAAAATTTCTAAGTTTCGAGAAGTGGGCCCGGGGCTCGGGTTTTGTCAATTTCGGGATTATTGATGTTTTTCGATTATTTTCGGTTGGGTATTGATCCTATAGCAAAATGTGACATATTTGTTGTGGTTTTGGTCATATTCGATGTGTGAGGAAGTTGATTTGAGAGGAAAGGGAATATCGAGCTAGGATTTTGGCTGGCTTGAAGTTATTAATAGATGTAAATGTTGTGTTGAGGGTTTGGAACCCCGAATTTGCACATCGTACTGCTATGTTGAGGTGACTTGCATGTCAGATAACGGGCGTGGGATACAGTACCATTGGGGATTGTCACTTGATCTGTCCCGCTTAATGAAGTTACTACCTAATTGATTGAAGCTTAGTTGATATCCCTATAAAAATAGATTAATTGTCATAATTGGGCCTCGTATCAACTGATTGAATCCTTCAGGGATTGCTCTTAAAGGTTTCTTACCAGTTTTACATATAATTGAACTCAGTGCTAGTATTTAATATGGTTTGGCAAACTCAGCCACTTTTTCTCAAACTTGGAACTTAATTAATATTTCTAATGAAGTTTGGGCAGAATATTTACATATTATTGTTGTGCCCGAAGGGCTTATGTGATTTTTGATTGAGTAAGGCTGAGGGCCTGTATTGTGAGGATACTTTTGGATCGAGCTGCACGCCACAGCAATATATGTATATATATATATATATATATATATATATATATA